>NIPM01000067.1:220901-282714 GCA_002738285.1 Holacanthella duospinosa | reverse complement strand
AAATTTAATGGACGCATAATTTAATTTTAAATATACTTCTTTGAACAAAACTGTGAACTTTTACGTTCTGCAGTGTATCATTTTGACTCATCGGCAAATTTAGAGCAAATATGAGGGAAATTATCCTCGAAAAATGATTAATACATCAAATTACTTGACAAAGTACTTTTTAATTACTTAATATTCAAAATTACTTTCGAAAGTACTTCCTAATGCTTAAAAACCAAAAATACTTAAAATACTTTTTTATAAGGGCATTCCATTCATCCTCAAATTACATGAATCGGAAAGATACAAAGTTACAGAGGTGTAGGTGCAATACCCAAAAAGAAGTAGATAAGTAAGTATCCGCCCTCTGCTCATTAGGCACATATGATGTTAATTTCACATTAACTGACTGCATACTTCAGCAATTATCACAAAAACCTGACCTCGGCTATTAATATTTTGCGTAGTGTATTTACAAATGTTTTCACTTTGCAAATTTAGCCCTGTTTTAATCCAAATCTTAGCTGGGTTAAGCGGAAAAATTAAGAAAAATNTGTTTTCACTTTGCAAATTTAGCCCTGTTTTAATCCAAATCTTAGCTGGGTTAAGCGGAAAAATTAAGAAAAATTGTCCATTTTGCACAATTCCCTCTGCAGGTCAGCTACTAAAGGTCAAGGCAATTCCGAATATAGCTTGGCAAGAAACTCTAGTTATGTGCTATTTAAAAATATTTTCACTTTGAACCTTATCTCTGTTTAATCCAAATCCTAGGTAGGTCGAGTGACGAATCAAGAAAAATTGTACTTTGTGCACAANCGGTAGACCATGCCGAGTAAATTTTCAGAATAATAAATGTAAATATTGAATAAATGTGAAAAAAATTTTTTATTAAATAATTTAATAACATTATTTGAAGAATTGGCAACATAGTTGAGAGTAATGTGGTGGCCATGACACATGTATCAAACGTGCTCCCAAGTTCGCCGCGACATTTTGGTGCCGAGATCGTGCTCCCATGACCGGCATACGCCGTTGATATTCATGCCGGGACAGTAGGGTTAAAAATGTTTTCACTTTGGACCTTATCTCTGTTTAATCCAAATCCTAGGTAGGTCGAGTGACGAATCAAGAAAAATTGTACTTTGTGCACAATTTCCTCTGCCAGTTAGCTAATCAAGGCCAGGGGAATCCCAAATATAGATTGCCAAGAAGCTCTACGTATGTGCTAATTTAAAAATGTTAAAACTTTTGTCCAGTAGTTCTGTTTAAAAAATTTTAATTTTGAATTGTGTGAATTACGTACTAAGTCAAAAATTTATATTGTAGCCACTTGGACGAAATACCTCACCGGCACAACCGATTTCTGAGAAAAAATGAAAGCTTGCTTTCACCCTATCTAATGAAAGTTAGACATGCTGTAACTTTTGCGTTAGGTTTCCTAATATTCCCATCAGCACTTTTTTTAACGCAAGATGTCTTTGAAAGGACAGGGTATGGTATAACTGATACTTTAGCACATTTGGATATTTTAGAATGGATGACTTTGGATGGTTTGTCTGTTCTGGATTACTATGGTCTACAGGGTTATCCAAAGATTTTACCCAGCCTCAGAGTCTTTTGATTTTAATATAATGATTTACTATTTCCAGACATTACTTAAAACAATGATTCCTTTTGGAAAATAAAGTACTACCCTTAAGCTGATTCAGCAATAGGAATTTTTTAATTGTCAAATCTTATACTTCGTAAAATTATTTATTGAAAATCATGCGGATATGACACAGGGTAAAAAAACTTTTGATACTTTTCTGTATAGTCGGCTTGTAAGAGAAATTTTGCTGAATTTATAATTATTTAGCAGACTAACTCACAGATTTTAAACATAAAATTTTAAATTAATCATGCTTGAATCAAATAATCACTTGAAAATATAAGGTATTAGCTCTTGTATGTATGCTTCCTTAAATTAGGAAGTATCAATCCAAAAACATAAATATAATATAACACAGCAGTAAACTTAAGAACTTTTGACCTTCTAAATTTTTAATTGACATTTTATACAGTTATCTACGAAAATAATTCAAAAACTGATAAACAATGTATTCGAATTTGGTTCATTAGAACTGTTTAGCCACAATGCCAGGAAGGTGAACCAGCTAAATAGCAAAGAAAGTACTTTTTGTAAGAATATCATGTCTAGTCCAAATCGTTACTAACCACATAAGTTATTCACAAAATTATACTACTGTAGTTTTGAAAAATACATAGAATTATATTCATTAGTTGTTAAACCACAACACCAGGAAATTTGAACAATTGAATAATTACTGTGTACTTTTGTAGCTAAATTCTTAAAGACTAAAATAATCTTTGCACAAAAAGCTTGTAATTAATGTAATTTCCAATTTATATTAAATTTCGCTTATTCTCACAGTGTAGTTGCAGTGCTAGGAAGGTCAAGCAATTGAAAGACAAATAAAAATGTTATTTTGCTAAATAAACATTTCGTAAAACTTCTAAAAAGTAAACTGACCTAGTAAGAATGTGAGAATTTTAGATTTTATGATTCTAGGACATTTTTCAAAATTATCATTCAAAATATATATTCACGCTAGATAGAGTTATCTGTGATGCATTGTATGTAAGTGTACTTAATTATTTGAAACAACTTTCTCCGGCCAAAATTTACTTTCACCGCCGAACTTTTTGACACCAACCACTTTCAAATAAAGTAACTTTTAGCAACAAAATTTTATTGAACAAGTTAGATCAGAGTTTACAATAAAATTCATGTTGTCTGATTTGTTGCTTTAGAAAACAAATTGAAAACTTGAATTTTGGGACGTAATACATATAATTTTTAGCTCCTTGTTAGTGTGACTATTACGGAGGCTTTTGGTTACCACATTGGTTGTCTAGCTCTCATCTTCTCACTTTTATAGCCAGCCTTCAAAAGACAATAATTCTCGAAAATCTAACAACCTTATAAACGAGCAGATCTTATAATACATTACATACACCTGAGTTTTCGTTTCCACATTTCTATTCGTGTCCACTCTTTACTTATTTTGGGGAGCAGTGGTGAAAAGGAAGACAAAAAACTTGTGCTTCCCCTGTACTTTAATTAAAATTTTTTCATCACTCCAAAGCCTCATTGCATTCATCAATTAAACTTTTCTCGTCTTATGAAGATTTTAACTAAAATAATTCAAGTTGTAATTCAAAAGTATAAATAAAATTGACAAGCCTGTATGTCTCTGGTTTAGATATAATTTGGATTCAAACGATCCTATTCTACACGTGTGTTGACTTATTAATGACTTTCTAACTCTCAGCGCACACTTTGTACAATTTCTCACTTTCACCAGTAAACATAAAGCTAACACGTCCTATCCATATTTTATGATCTTAAGGATTTTGGAACTATCTCATCCAGATGAGCCAATGGGATCCACCAATGGAACAAAAGTAGTCAATTCCTATAGTAAGTTTCCTATAAGTATAGAATTTCTCGGAAAAAAAAGAAAGTTGAGTTTCCCGAACCGAAACGAAAGGTCTTCCTAAGGCAAAAGAAGGTAAGTAGTGATCCTCGTGTTCTGGTTTTAGATGAGTATTGCTGAGGGTGTCAGTTTCGCACTTGTCGTGAATTGGCATTGGGAAAAGTCCTAAAGCGAAAGTTTTGTTCTGTCTGAGAGAGTGAGAGTTTGATGTGTAAGTGGAAGATAAAAGAAGTTTCTCCAGAGCTAATAGGTCTTCGACTCTGCTTTCTCTTCTGTTTTGTTCGATATCTGCAAGGTTTCCTTTGACTCTAGAGTCTGTCACTACTACTGCAGCACTTAGTTAGAGAATTGCGCATGACTTAATATAAGTCTCACTACACACATTCCACTTCTTCAAGAACCTTGGAGGATTTCGCGGTTTTCCCTTCTACACCAGCTATTCGCATGTTCTTCTTTACGCCTATCCCTTGGACCTCTTTTACTTAATCACATATCATCAGCTCAACAACCACAATAATAATCACTTCCGGTCAAAGCACATCTTTCATTCCTCAAACTTATCATCAGTTTCTATCAACACTTCAAATTGAAATTCAGTTTGTAGTCTTTCAAATAGATTTTGTGCTTATACAAATAATTTGGATTTGGTAAGTAGAGCTTTTAGAATATTTACTTTATACAGAATGTCCAGACTTTTTCTTACCATGTAAATCTTTAAATTAAAAGTACTACTTAAAACTTATTTTAATACAATACTTTCATTTTACAACTCAATAAATAGTGTATGAAAACTTCTGGGTAGACTTATAACTTTATAACTGGGTAGACTCGTAACTTTTAAAGTGAAAGCAGGTTGTGATTTTGTTTAATAATCTTTCGATGAGCTAAGTTGGTAAATAAAAATATGACATTCTGTATATTAATATGAAGTTTGTGACTAAATAAGAATTACTAAAATTTAGTTTCTGATTAACTAAAATTTTCAATAAATTTAATAAATTTTTAATTTTTAATTTTTTTTGTTTTTAACTGTTATGCAATCAAATTATTATNATTAATATGAAGTTTGTGACTAAATAAGAATTACTAAAATTTAGTTTCTGATTAACTAAAATTTTCAATAAATTTAATAAATTTTTAATTTTTAATTTTTTTGTTTTTAACTGTTATGCAATGAAATTATTATATTGTAGTAGCTTTCGGTAACTTTTGAGCTTAAGGGAGCTTGAAGCCTAAAAATTAATAATGCGATAAATAGAAAAAAGTGAAAGTAAGTAACTTTCTCCAAAAAATTTTCATTCTAACCTCTAGATGGCATTCATGCTTTCTCTTTTGTATAAAATTACGAGTGCATCTTTTTTCTTCTTCTTGGATCAAATTCGTACACGTGCAGTATTAGCTTTTCAAAAAAAAATCTTTTTTTTTGCTCGTGTAAACCTGTCAAGTGAAAGCACTTGATGGTTTTTATCATGCTCTGGTTTCACTTTATAAAAAAATGTTGACAACAAGTTATAGTTTTTACTCTACTCAAAGAATGAAGTTATACATAATGTAAGGTACATACGCACTCACACAGTGCTACTCAAAGTTTAGTACTTTTTGTACCAAAAGTGACTTTTTGATTTTCATTCAAGTAGGCATGAAAATGAGAANTCTTTTTTTTTGCTCGTGTAAACCTGTCAAGTGAAAGCACTTGATGGTTTTTATCATGCTCTGGTTTCACTTTATAAAAAAATGTTGACAACAAGTTATAGTTTTTACTCTACTCAAAGAATGAAGTTATACATAATGTAAGGTACATACGCACTCACACAGTGCTACTCAAAGTTTAGTACTTTTTGTACCAAAAGTGACTTTTTGATTTTCATTCAAGTAGGCATGAAAATGTCATTTTTGGATCCAAAGGGTACTAAGCTTTGGCTAACCTTGTATATAACCTATAAAAAATTTTTAACTTGACCTTATATACTTATATACTTTTATATTTTATGAGGTTTATATAATTACTAATGTTCAAATACTTATAATTTAATTAATATTGGTAAAAATCTTAGCATGATAATGAAAAAACTCAAACTTAAATGAATTAAAAACATACAAGACATGAATTGAGTTGAAAGAACGTAAACTTTCCAAAAAAAAAAAAAACTTTAAAAATTTTGGTTGCATTGTACATTTTGGTAATAAATCTTAAGTAGAACTCAAGAAATCCTCCCCCATCCATTGACTAGGTACTTTTGTTTCAAATTGAAGGTTTAAAAATAGATTTTGATGGGATGGAACAAGTACTTGAGAAGATGAGTAGTACTATATACATTCGAGGTTTTTAAGATTATCCCTCTCCCAACATCCTTCTCGGTTTTTAAGAGATTGGAAGATTTGGACAGATTTTTTTTTATATAACCAGACACTGCCATGTGAATCCATTTCACTCAAGAAATACCCGCGTGTCGATGACTTTAGAAACTTTTTCCAAAATTAGATCTTTTTTTTTNAATCCATTTCACTCAAGAAATACCCGCGTGTCGATGACTTTAGAAACTTTTTCCAAAATTAGATCTTTTTTTTTCATTTTCATGTCTTGTGTTATGTTTTTTTTCTCGACAGTTGGGGGATTTCTGATGATTTTAGTCNCTTTTTTTTTCATTTTCATGTCTTGTGTTATGTTTTTTTTCTCGACAGTTGGGGGATTTCTGATGATTTTAGTCTTTCAGTACTGAAATTGGTTAGCACGAGGAGTGTTAGTAGTTTGAATTTAAGATTCGGTTTTAAGAAGAGTATATTAACCATAACACTACCATTGACAATGAACCAGTGAATTTCAAACTTTACCACACATACTGTTACGGATAAATTTCAAAAGTTTCTTCTCATAACTCCTGTGGGGTATAAATGATGTTCTATGTGCTATAAGGATCATTTCGTTACACGGAATCTAAAAGTAGTATTATCAATCTTAAAATCAAATTTACATTTCGAGGACTATATTTTTAACTCAACTTGTTTTTTCTTTCTCTTCTGTGAATTTTTTAAGTGAAGTTGACATCAAAATAAAATTGGTTGACTGAACTTGAGTTCTATTTGAAGTTTTGTTTATTTCAAAATAGAAAGCGTGGGGGTTGATGAATTGAATTGANAGAAAGCGTGGGGGTTGATGAATTGAATTGAAAAGATTCTCATTTTTTTTTTCAAGTTCACTCAATTCTTCTGCTCAATGAACTTGAATTAAATGAAAAAAAAATTGTTGAAATAGAATGGAGATATTCAAAAACAGGAAATCCTCTATCTGTTCAAATCACAAAACAATCAATTTAACCCTCCTGCCACTGTCCNGAAAAGATTCTCATTTTTTTTTTCAAGTTCACTCAATTCTTCTGCTCAATGAACTTGAATTAAATGAAAAAAAAAATTGTTGAAATAGAATGGAGATATTCAAAAACAGGAAATCCTCTATCTGTTCAAATCACAAAACAATCAATTTAACCCTCCTGCTACTGTCTCTTTAATTTTCATTTCATCTCCTTGTATTTTAATCTTATATTTCATAAACTCAAACTACCCTTTTGAAAAATTTTTCATTAAATTTTTCATTTTCAGTGGTTTCAGATAGCTCGTGGGAGAGAAAATCATTCAACAGTTCTTCTATACTAAATTATTAGTGTGTACTGACAGTTTTATGTTTTTTAATCTTCTTGGAATCATATCGGTATGTGAAAGTTATGGATTATTATTATTATTATTATTTGAAAGGTATGATGGATTGCCAAAGTTATAACTTTTTTTTTGTAATTTACAGTATTAGTATCTTTCTATACTATATATCCACATTTGTTATATAACATTAATAATTTCAACTGTTAATTTTCTATATTTATAACTGAAATTAATCACATTTGTTTCAAATAAAAATTTTTGAGAAATCTCATACAGATTCCTAAATGCTAGTTAGAAGCAGCGATATGGGTTAAAACAACTTTGCTATGAGCAAGGTTGCTACCCAAAACAAGATTTTTTATTAATTCAAGAATACTACAGTGTGTCTAGTAATTGAAAGGCATAAAGAAGGGACTTTTGATCTCATGCTCTTTGCTGGAGTGTCTTATAATTAATATAAATTAATAGTGTCTTAAAATTAATGGTCAAATTATGTACATCGTAAGAAAAAAATTTTTTGGGAGAAAGTTCTAACAGTTTTGTAAAGACCGTGCAAAAGTAGTGTAATAAAGTAAAAAAATTAAGGCTCTACGATTACTAGAAAAAAAGTTATGATTTATTGAAAATTGAAATTCTAGGATATTATTTTGAGATAGTGTTCTCCATGACTCTGACTCTGACTCTGACTCTCATGACTCTGACTCCCATGGTCTTTGGGAGTCGGGAGTCATTTGATGACTCTAAAAAACTCTATCTNACTCTGACTCTGACTCTGACTCTCATGACTCTGACTCCCATGGTTTTTGGGAGTCGGGAGTCATTTGATGACTCTAAAAAGACTCTATAAAATATTGAGTTTTCTAAAGTCTTTCAGTGATAGAGCAATACTGATATGGAATAAATTCATCCAAACTCATAACTTGGACGAAATAGTGACATTGGGAAAGTTGAAAAATTCGTAAATTTTTTTNTAAAAAGTCTTTCAGTGATAGAGCAATACTGATATGGAATAAATTCATCCAAACTCATAACTTGGACGAAATAGTGACATTGGGAAAGTTGAAAATTCGTAAATTTTTTTAAACTATAAATTTTTTTCATTAATATTGGTTATCATCCAGACGCAAGGTATGGCAATGCAGCTGCAAACAAAATTAAAATGAAAATATTATTTCGATAGTTATTTTTACAAGAAATATTAAAAAAAAAAGTTATGGATTATTTATTTAACCCGATGAAAGTGGCTATTTTAGTTTCTTATTGTCAAGGAAACTTGACTAAACGTATAAAAAATTTTAGTTTCAGATTGTCCTATCCGATTTTCCAATTTTGTATTATGTGACCTCGGAGTCGAGAGTCATGACTCTGACTGACTCAGAGTCGACTCCCAAAATTGAAGGAGTCAGAGTCATGACTCCGAGAGTCGATTCCCAACATTTAGAGAGTCAGAGTCATGACTCCCAGAGTCAATGACTCTGACTCCGGCCAAACTGGAAGTCATGGAGAACACTGTTTTGAGGCGATGTACTAAGAGATGGGCGTTTCAAAAGAACATCCAAGAATTACAATTTTCAAAAAAAAAAAAAAAAATTTTCTAGTGATTGTAGAGCCTTAATTTTTTATACTTTGTTACACTACTTTTGGGTGGTCTTGACGAAATTGTTAAAAGTTTCTCTCCCAAAAAAATTTTCCTTGTGATGTAATTTGACCATTCATTTTAAGGCACCTGTTTTCTCTAGCAAAGAACATAAGGTCAAAAGTCGCTTCCCTTATGCCTTTTAATTACTAGACACACTGTATGTTTATATAACTTTTGACTAAGGGGTGAAGTAGTCCAACTCAAAAAAAAAACTTTTAGTTTTTGCAAATAATAGTGATGTTTGTAATTGTAACTGATTGATGTGCTCAGTTTAATTGCTTAATTATTTTTTTTACAATTTTGAAATTGTCAAGTCCCCGAGGTGGTCTGTTTTGGAAAAAACCAAAGAAAAAATGAACCAAATTTATTTGAACATTTAATATAATAATAAGATCATATTTTGTAGAATGAATTTAGACAATTAAATTATTAGTTAGACTGATTTATTATTTAAAAAATTGAACTAATCAACGAACCAATGTCTGTGAAAGTGTGGGATGATTCAAATTCATAATTAATAAATAGTAAAAGTATAAATCCACATGATAATTTATAAAAACCGAAATAATCGTTTTGTACACATATTCATTAATTCTGTTAGACTAAAATGTAGGAAAGTTCATTAGATATTCCATGTTCTGTCTCGGTTTGTCACTTTCAAGAATTTGTGAGCTGTTGGATTATATTAGTAACATATGTGTCCTATTGCCATTCATTAACTTTTACCATTTTCTAATCTCAAATTTTTGCCAAGTTTCTACTCAAAATACTAAACATTAGGATATAGTAGCAAGTGCACTGACTTTTGGTATTTCCCATAAAAAAAAAATACTCTCGCTGTCTAAATGGAAAATTCAGATAAAATTTTACAATTTTCTCTTTCTCTTACTTTTTGTTTTCTTTGGCAGAAAGGATCCAAAGTAGTCCATAATGTTTTTTCTTCTATTTTTTTTTTTTTTTTTTTTTTCTAACTTTTCAGTTGTTTTCTTAAACTTAGTTCTTCAGTTTGATAATCTTTTACTCATCATTCTAAATAATTATTTTTCTTTGGATTTTTACAGGAGGGAGCCTTGGTATAACTATTAGTTTCATTTGGAAAAGGAAAGTGAAAAGTTGCTCAGACTTCTGCACTTCCGCCTCTAAATCTTCCCTATCAGATTCATTCATTAGGATTCCAATTAAAATCCAAAGGACTCATAACCGTAATTCTCGCCTGTCAGAAAATTCTGTGCGTAGTAAAAGTAGTAAAAAGTACTTTCACTTTCACTTGGAGAAAGTAAGCGCCTATTATGAAAAAAAAAATAATCTAAGTATGAACTCTGAATAATGGAATTGAATTTGCTAATTTATACTTACTACTGAATTGCTCAACGGAAAACTAATTGCCTCATTTTCATCTTCTCTTTCTAATCTGACTTTTTTGTGCCAAATTGAAAGTACTACGAATTTCAAAAGCAATATTTAAAAATATGGAATCGAATGGTGCTATTCGTCGCCAACTAATAGAAAATAAGATACTAAATTGTATAGAGAATGGAAGTGAAAGAAGTCCCAGTCCACCCACACATAGTTGGCCATTGACTCTAGCTCATCGTTCTCAAATTCGTTCATGTATTGAATTCTCTTCAACAACATCAGTTAAAACACCAATCATTGAGTCACAAATAGGTTCAGGAACAAGTACTCAAGAACCAATCAGACGTCTCTCAAATCCATTCCTCCTTGACTTTGCTCTTCTTGGAACTCATGGTCTTGAAGAAGGTGAGGATGAGAAGGGTGACGAAGAGGATTTCGATGATCATTTTTCTACGAGTCACAGCTTGAGTCTTCTTAGCAATGACGATGATGAAGAGGAAGAAGATGAAGATGACACATTGTCATCAAATGGAAACTTGTCTGAAGTATTTGACTCCTTGTCTCGTTTTTCAGAAGTTTGTTTAGCTTCAGTAGAAGCACTATGTAGTCCAGTTGATACTGGGACAGCCCTTACGCCTCGTGCAAGCTACTCATTTAGTGATTCATTATTTCTTGAAAAAGATGGTGGATATAATGTGGTAGCAAAAACAACTGGAATGGCTCCAAACTTATATTTTGATTCCACAATTATTGATTACACAAATCATAGAAGAGATTATCACCCAAATGGCCAATCACAACAACAAAGAGAAAGTTGGATAGATTATAATGAAACTACGACGACTCAAGGAACTATTCCTATTGGTCAAAATTCTCAGACTGTAGTAGCAGGAACTTCGTCAGCTGTTGGAGTTGTTGTAACAAGCAGTCACTGTGGGAGTAATCCAGACCTTCTTGATGAATGGCGTTACAAAAATCTTGTGATGGGATTGGCTAATGAATCTTGTACTGCCAATGGACGAAGTCTTGACAAGTCAAGTCGATGTCATCGAAATATACAATGTGGGATTGTTGAAGGTCACCTTGCACTTTTGGAAGAAAATTCAATCTTGTCTTTATTAGAAGAACCTCCTGTCACTTCCCTGGACTGGCAAGAAAGATGTATGGAGTTGGAAGTGGCCCTTCAGAGATTTGGTGAACAAGCTGCACGTGTCCGATTTTTTCTACGTGACAAGGTCAGGAATTTCTCTATTTCACTACTCTACTTTTCCTGCTTTCTCTTCCTGCTTTTGCTTTAACTTTTATTGCACATAAAGAGACACATGTGGTCACAAGGCTTACAGGAAAGAGTCAAGACATTTGTGGTCTCTAATTTATAGCCCCACTATCATTTACTACATAAATTTATAGAAATCCTGATTGAAAATGTTTAAATCCTTCATAAAGTCTACTGTGGTTGTGGTGGTCACAATTATCTGTGGTTGGATGAATAAAATGATGTAGTATGGAAAATATTAGGATGGAATACAGTGAAAAAGCTTAACTATGTATTTATGTAATTTATATAATTTATGTATTATAATTCATAATTAGAATACAGCATGTTCCAACAAAAAGTTAACTGGAGATAGTCACTTTCTCTCAAATTGAGATGTAATTTAATGCGCGCGAAAAGAAAAGATGAGAGGGAATTATTCAAACGTAGCGTCGTGAGTTCACTTATGACTATGAGTTTTAATTTTTTTCATATGCTATTGAGAATGCATGGGGTTACTTGAGATACGTGAGATTGTTATGAGATTCAAATAGTCTAGGAATATTTGAATAATAAGTGCTTTAGGTTGTCATTCATTTTCGTGTGGTAAGTCCACCCTCATATTCCATTTGTTTATCTTAACTATTTTGGATGAAACATGAAGAAAATAAGTTTCTTTTTTATTGGAACAAGCTGTATATTCTCAACTTTTGATAACTAAAATTTACATCAAATTATAAAAAAAATAAAAAAAGTGAAATTAGAAGAAAAAAAAACACTTCAAAGAATTGGACGAATTTTTTAATTCATGTAAAAATTAAGTGCCCGCGGGTGGATTCAAAAACCACCCACCCGGCATCGTATGTGGGCGGGTGGTTTTTTCATTTCATTTCACATCCACGGACGGGCAAAATAGTTTATTCACGAGATCATAGTAAACTTGTTGCCTTTAGATTGAAACGGTGTAAAAACAAATTCTGCAAGCCCTAACAAACCTAAAAATTGTATAAATATAAATAAATAATTATTATTGACAAAAGAAAAATGTGAGTTGTGAATTGGTTTGGGTGTGGTTAAATTGTTAAAAAGTATTGATTTTCATCCAATTCTTCTACTATAAGATACAAAATTTTGGTAATACAGACAAACATAATACATAAGTATGAAACTATCTAGAGATTTAAACCTTTTTTATTTACTATTTACGTTTTGAAATAGTTTTACTAGATTTTAAATTTTTTGATGTAAATACAAAAATTGGCTTATTTTTAACAATGATGAGTCAAAAAAGAAAAAAAAAAGAATTTTTTTTTTATTCTCATAATTCTGTTATGTTTAATAATTTCTAATAAAATACTCCACTAGTGTCCACAAGACTCCGGTTGGCTGACGGCCATATCTTGAGGACACGGGGAGGAGTGGGCGAGAAAAATTCAAAAAATTTTAATTTATGGGCACCGGTGGGCGTAAAAAATCTCTCGGGTACTGCTTCTGTCGTGTCTTGTTCGTATTTCTCTACATTTTGAGAGAATAGTCACGTTAAAAAGGTTTCCTTACAACAAAAGTCAAGACTGTCATTCAACGTGCACTTCTGCATCCACATAAACCATACCATGGCTCCTTGTCACGCATCCAGTCACCACAGTGTCTACGGAATTTAATTTTAAATTTTAAAACCTCTTGTTAACTCCCGCGTCTTCCGAATTTTCCTCACCAGTAATTCCCTCCCTTATCAAAACGTCAAGTAACTCCCAAAGTCTTAAACAGTCTCAACCTCTTCCAATCAACCATAGTTCAAATTTGAACGATAACTTTTATACACAAAAAAAAAAGTTCTATTCGGCCTTTGAATAAAAACAAATGAACTTTACATCACTAAACGACTCATCAGGGCCAAATGGTCTGAAAACTATTGAATTAACTTCTCTTTTTTTTTCTCCAAGCTCCACTGCCTTCCACTTCTTTCTCAGATTAAATTGAACTCTGACTCTTGAGCCTTTTTCCTTTGACAATTTTCCTTTCAGAGGAATAGAATTTCACCTAACTTTTCAAAAAAAAAAAAAAAAAAAAAAAAACTGGAGAAAGTAAAGGGTTAGAAACGTTGATTTCTCCCCCATTGTTACACCAAAGGAAGAGTCTTTCTCTTGATTTGAAAATGCATAACACAATAGAGAAAGCTCAAAGTCGCTTCATAAACTCTGAAGCGTCAAATTCAATTTCCTGGAGAGAAAGATTATATTTAATTTTCTGAGACTTTCTTCTCTTTTCTTCTTCTTCTTCTTCTTTTTATCAATTGAGAGACTCTGTAATGGAGGAGACGTGGAATTCATCTAATGAATGCATCTCTAATTTTATTCTCTCTTTGCCCCTTCCGTCATAAACTTAGGATTTATGCGGGAAAAGGAATGCTCGAGATGAAAAAAAGAATAAGAAGAAAAAAGTCTGGATCAGAGTATAAAGAGTTACGGTGAAAGTCGTAAAAAGTCCTTTTTAGTTTTTATGGATGAGAGATCCAGTCATTATGAGTGTGGGTGGTGTGTCCATAAGAGAAAGGTTGTAAAATGAGGATAGAGGTCTCCATATGGATGGGCATGGGGATGAGTTGAATATAATAATCCAACGTCCAATGAAATGCACTGGTTCATAAGGGAGAAAGTGGAGAAAGTAGAGAGAAATCGGATTGTGAGATTCCTTTCTTTTGGATGTGGTTGGATCGATGGGGAGAGCGGAAATTGCTCCAAGGCNGAGAGAAATCGGATTGTGAGATTCCTTTCTTTTGGATGTGGTTGGATCGATGGGGAGAGCGGAAATTGCTCCAAGGCTTAATCACATTCCCTCTTCCTCCAGACCCTCCTACACCTCCACAAGGTTACAATCAAACCCATACGCTCGGAGATTCGGAGTTTCTTTCCAACCGTCTCTTCTTTCCAGATGGAAACTCGTTGACATTCAAGAGAGACGAGGCCTCAGGGCAGTCTAACCAATAATGAGCGGAAATCAGTGGAAGTGGAGAAAGGAACTCAAAATAAACTTTAGTCACGTTCAAATTACCCGTAGGCTTAATAGAAACAAACTATTAGGTTTTTGTATTGTAGACAGAAGATGGAATGACATGAGTCTGTCACTTAATTTCACATTCACTCTTAGCTGGATGGTTTGGAATCAACTATGGATAGATATCAAAATATGCCTACTGAATAATTAAAACAAAAACCCGTACTCTTGTGTTTGTTACCGAAGCGGAAAGATTCGAAATGATAATGCCATGCAGAATGGTACAGGGAATTAGGGAAGTGTTTGTATCTGCATATCGTAGGAGAATAACTATTATTCATTTGGAATGTTGGAAATTATCTATTTAAAAAGATATTGTTTATGATGGAAAATAAGAGTAGGTATTATTTAGATAATTTGTTGATAAGAAATTTTTAAGTATAAATTTCTTATCGAGAGATTGTCTAATGAAATATTCAAATTTTATTTATTACTCAAAGTTTGTAAATCAATACAAATTCAGAAAGCCTGTTGCTTTTGATACAAGGATACAAATGTATGGTTAGCTCTCTACAAGTTGATGTTAAATTTTTAGATAATAAAGTAGTTATGTCCAAATATTTGGATGAATATTCCATCTAGCGATTATCGAAAGTGTGAATATAAATGTACTCCTCAGCCTCATAAGCTTTCCTTCAGATTTAAGTAGCAGAATTCTTGACCTGATTTATGGCCAGTTGTACCAGAGTTGATTAGTTAACCGTAGGTAAAAAGAATAACTAGTTCCAANTCTTGACCTGATTTATGGCCAGTTGTACCAGAGTTGATTAGTTAACCGTAGGTAAAAAGAATAACTAGTTCCAACTTCAAACTTAATTATCTCGATGACAGGTCTACCTAGCAGCTTGGTAGTGATTATAAATGTCNACAAATTCAGAAAGCCTGTTGCTTTTGATACAAGGATACAAATGTATGGTTAGCTCTCTACAAGTTGATGTTAAATTTTTAGATAATAAAGTAGTTATGTCCAAATATTTGGATGAATATTCCATCTAGCGATTATCGAAAGTGTGAATATAAATGTACTCCTCAGCCTCATAAGCTTTCCTTCAGATTTAAGTAGCAGAATTCTTGACCTGATTTATGGCCAGTTGTACCAGAGTTGATTAGTTAACCGTAGGTAAAAAGAATAACTAGTTCCAAGTTCAAACTTAATTATCTCGATGACAGGTCTACCTAGCAGCTTGGTAGTGATTATAAATGAAATGTATACCTCCCCCAGTAGTGATTGGTAGTGATTAAAGTTAATTCTCCGATTTTTTTCAACTAAAATATAATCATTGATTAAATTGTGTCTAATCTCCACTTACGATTAACGAACTATAGTGCAACTAGTCATTAAGCTTCACTTAAATTGTCACAGACATGCTTAAGTAAAGCTTAAGCTAAGGAAGTTCGAATCACTCCAGCATTAATGTTGTTTCTTCACTACAATGAAGATCGCCTTAAGTTACCGCCGATTTAGTGAAAACTTTTAAGGAATGAACCAAAAAAATTAAACTCGTTACACTTGGAATAAAAGTAACAAATTTAGTTCTAGAATTAATCATATTAATTACTAAACCAAAATATTCGTAATAAAAATTAACTAGATACTACAAATATATCCATTTTGACCCTTTTTTATAACAGAGAAAAAACTCTTAGCTTATAAGCTACAACCAGACTTCGGGTTTTATCCAGAATTCTTTAGTTTTTATCCCAAAAATCGAGGGAAATGTCCCCATACTTCGTCTTTCTCCTTTGGGCTTTGGCTTCTGGGCTTTATTCTTTAACTATTCTGTGCGGTATTTTTGAATTTCGCGCACATTCGGACTTTTGTAGACTTTCACCGCTGCGGGTGAAAATTTCGGGCTTTAGCCTTCGGCCTTTGGCCTTTTGCTACCATCCTTGCTCCTTTATCCCAAATTCTTTAGCCTTTATCTCAAAAAGATAAAATTTTTGTCTTTTGCAAACTTTCAAATATTTGAAAAATTGGATAAAGGAGAAAGGAGCACGGTCTCATCATTCCCCAAAATCCTGTCCAAAAACAAATTACCGCGAAACATTTCAGTATAAAAAACTTGTTAAAAACAATATTCGAAGTAAAAATGTCCACCGGCATATCCCTAGACGAAGAGGTCGCTTCCAGGTCAGAGTATGTGGGTTATGAGGGGTCACGAATAACGGTCAAGAACTGATGTAGCTTCTCAATTCATTGCCGTTTATTCATATCCAATAGCAACCGCTAAAGTTGCGAATTAAAAAAAATTATCAACTCATCTCATTAAAAAACAATTTCAAATTAGTCCATGAGTTATTAATTAATTACTTATAGTAACATGTGCAAATAACTGGCAGCAGTACGAAAGAAAGGACACTCAGTCCGTCTGTCTTTTATTACAGCTTTTTACACTTACACCTGTCTGATGGATCGAATTTGAATGTTGATTTAGTTTTTTGAATTTCGAAAAGAGGAACAAAATTACGATCTTGAAGATTACGCTTCAATTGGAATAATTTCAATGTGACTCTTGCATCCGTTATAGCTGAGTGAGATTCCAATTGATATGACGTCTATGGTTGTCTTTCTCCAGTTAAGTTGAAATGACGAGCGAGATCTTTCAAACGGTACCCTCGTCGTTCTTTATGTCCAGTGTTGCTAACATCGCCGTTGTAAAAAAGTGGATATCCACAATTTTATGACCTCTCAAGTCAAAATGCAAAATCTCTTTCCTCATGTCTGCACCCACAATTGTGTTTCCATGAGCTATCCGTTTTAGCAATTCTTCAACCTAGTGTGTAATTAATTGGGTTGACAACAAAATACATTTCAATAACATATAAACTTACAATTTTAAAATTGACTCCATTGCAAATTTTGTTTTGATCTAGCCTCGTAAGTTTTGTGAAGTACTGGCATACCATTGACTCATTCCATTTGATAAGAGTCCAAAGTATTAGTAACCCACTCTCATCTACTACTGACACTATAGCTGGAACCTGGGTGTGTTTGGAGACAGATTTAAACAAGCCTCGGATTCCAAGTTGACCAACTTCAGCTCCGAGTTTTAGGCTAACCATTTCTGTGTCAATTGCCTCAGCTTTGCCAATTGCCTCAGCTTTGCCAATTGGAACCAAATCACCTCGGGAAATTAGTGGTGCCTATTTAACCAAAAAATGCGAACATTCTATTCATGATAATTTGAGTGGATATTATGAATTCAAATACCTTCCATGCAGAAATCGATGGAAGTATCATCACATTTGTCGTTGGATTTGGAAGACGGGATGCTGCTGTACTTTGAACATCACTGCTTCCAATTGCCATTTCTTGCACCTTTGCTTGTTTCTTTGCTTTATTTAATTTATTAATGATTGGGGTGAGCAAGTTGGGATAAGGATTGGTGTTAGCTAACCTATCAAAAACATATAACAATTGTTCCTCACTTAATTGCAAAATTTCAAAAAACACCTTGTCTTTGTTATCCATTGTTGTGTAACCCAAACAAAAAATGTAAACACTCAGCTAAAAATATTTCAATAAAATTTAAAATATTATGTTCCCGCATTGTCAGCAAGGTTTGGGGAATGTGAAGCAAACTACTAAGATAAAGGGGAAAGGGTGAAGGGGAAAAGCGAAAGGCCGAAGTAATACAAAATTGGTTTCGGCGAATAAATAATAATTTTTCTCCTTTTTCTCGCCAAAATGAGTCCGAAGTATAGTAGTCCAAGTGGTTTTTGTAAATGCTTAAGCAGAAAGCCTAAAGTCTAAAGCGCAAAGAATTTTGACTAAAGCCCGAAGTCTGGTTGTAGCTTTAGTGCCTAGGTTAAGCGCTACGCCAATACTTCGAATGTTAAAATGTAAGCTTAGAAAACTATAAATAAGGAGCAGTTTCTTCTGTAAGTGTCATTACTTCAACAGAGGTCTTCTTGAACCTTAGCTGAAGAGCTCTCCGCGAGATCTTTTTGTTCCTTGCTCGAGATCTCATTGTTTCTTGTAAACCGCCCTACTCCGCGAGGACTTCTTGTTTCTTGCTCGAGGTCTTATTATTTCTTGTAAACTACCCTACCCGCGAGGTTTGCTTGTTCCTTGCTCGAGGCCTTATTTTTCCTTTTAAACTGTTCTGCTCCCAATATCTTCTTTTTGCTTGCTCGAGGTGTTATTGTTTCTTGTAAACTGTCCTACCCGCGAGGTCTTCTTATTCCTTACTCGACGTCTTAGGCTAAATGCACATAGAGATGCGACAGAGAATTTTACTTATGCGATGATGAATTTGATATCCGCGATTGACGCAAAAGCCTTCACATAGTTTCGCGACGCGTTTTTTCAATCGTGATTTGAGTTTTTAGATATTTTCTCGTCCCTAGGCACGATTCGCGGATATCTGTTCGAAACAGATACTTTAATCACAATAGTAGTTGATGCTATGTAAAAGTAAGCGCGATTGAGTCTACGATTGCGCATTCGTCTTTGTAACCACGATTTAGAATAATCGTCGTCGCGTTTGTAAAATTCGCTATCGCTACTCTATGTACATATACCCTTATTGTTCTTTGTAAACTGCCATACCTGCACTGTCTTCTTATTCCTTGTTCGAAGTCTTACTGTTCCTTGTGAACTGCTTCACTCGCGAGGGTTTACTGTTCCTTGTAAACTGCCCTACCCGTAAGGTTTTGCTCCTTGTAAACTTCCAGGTTTTCTCGTTCCTCGTGTCCTCTACACATCGTACATTATTACTATAAAACTTTCAGCAAGTAAAGAGACAGAATTTGTTTATTTAAACTGATATTTCATACATCTATTATATGTAACAACAATGCTAAAAACCTCAGAAACAGCCGTATGGGCTCTATGCCCCCAGAAGCCCCTGCAATGAGAATTAAACAGATCAATAGGATACTCAAAGTTAAAATTTTACTTATAACTTGAGTTTCACTGTATATCCTATACAACATAGCCAAGGTTTACTGTAGAATTAAGGACGAGAAAAAAATTTCAGACATACAAAAGAGTTTCACTACTCTGCTGGTAGTACCGCGGTTTGAGATACTTTTAATCAAAAATAAAAACAAGATACAGTAATATCTGTATTGAAGGGTAGAACACGAAGAGTAACAAGTTTCGTTTTCTCGTTTTGTTGGCTGAGTAGAGTAGAGTTAGTGGTTAATCCTAAGTTTTGACCTCTTCTGGGTTCCCACCGGACATTTGGAGAGATAATTAAATACTTCCAATTTCCCAAACTCTCTACAACCCATCAACTCTCACCCAACTCCGACCTCTCTTCTCCAAAAAAACATGAAGGGAATCCACTACTTCCTCCAAAGTCAGACTGTTGTCTAAGTAAAACTTTCTCCGTAAGGAACCTATCAGATCGTTGATCGAGGAAGGGTGAAACTTTATTACACGAAAACAAGCCCTAATCTCATCATGTCTCTCCCCTCATGGGACTATCATCCGAACCTAATAAATAATCAAATGAACCTCACGTGGGTCATAGAGGGTAAATTTCTAATTATACCGCCAGTCTTCTAAATCCTACGATAAGCCATTGACTCTTCATCTCTACCATCTTCCATTTCTCTCCCCAATGAATTCAGTCAAGAACACTCTAGCTTTCTAATCAAATTCATCCGCCTCTCACTTTCTCTTTTCCTCTCTATTTTGAATTTTTTCAAAAAAGATAACGGAAGGATATGCAGAAGAACCTCATCCTGCCACCAGCTGCTTCACTCTCTCCCATATTTCTAGAAACGGAAAATCTTTGGTCAAATAAAAAAAAAGTCAGATGTGATTTAGTGTTCGTTGGGTTGAGCATGGAGAACTTTCTCTTTTTGTCTACCCTTTTACGACAGGTGAAGGTTGTTGGCTCTAAATCTTCAAAACTATTATAATAAACTCCCACAGATTATAAATAATTTATATCTTCCACGTCTTTTCTCTTGAAAAGGACTCTACGGTGATGATTAAATAGTGAAACTTTCTCTTCCTGTTAAACTTTCACTCGACTCATGGATAACTGTTCAAGTTATATATATATATTTTTTTTGTCTAAATGAAACTTGTAAAGACTTTTGTGGTGGGTTGTGATACTGTGAGAGTACAAAAGGGTTTAGAGTGAAAGTAGGGCAGGATAGAGTCCTCGTTTCTATGTTACTTATTTGCAGAAATGGTGAAAGTAGAGAGTCTACTTTCATTGTAATAAAATGAACGGTGTGTATACCTAGGTAACAAGAAGGTACACTTTACTCTAAAAAAAATCCGTTTTTTTTTACCAAGTTATAAACTTTCTTTCGTTGGAACCGAATTTAAGTGATAACATTCAATTGGAGTTGGAGAAAAGTTTATGGAGAAATGCGTGAGAATGAGAATTTTACTTCAATTTCCGCTTACTTTCTCTCCTCCTTTCAACAATCTAGTCTATAATCGAAGAGCCAAACAGAATCACAAGTACAAAAATCGGATGGACGAAGAGTACTTTCAAAATGACCGTAGAAAGTCTAGCAGTTACCATAATTTCCCTTTTATAAGACTGACAGAGTGATCGGTATAAAATTTTACACCCTTTTACCACTTTCACTGAAACAATTAGAAGGGGGATNGGGGGGGGGGGGGGGGGTGATTGGTTGAGTACTTGAATTACTTCATATTTTTGCTAGTTTGGGCGTAGTCAAGAACCTTGAAGGCTATAAACATCATTAATTTGCCTAAGTTGTGCGGATAGTTACACCCATTATAATATTTTTGGCAATGAGACCTTGATTGATAAACAATCCATACAAAAACTTCTTTTTTTTTGAAGTTGCTATCATACCATACTTTTGTAATAAAAATATCAATTTAAAAAATTTCATGCACCAACGGATAGGCGGACGGACGGACGGACGGAGAAAGTAGAGCATAACCCTTTCAAACTCCGATGTCCGTGAGTTAATAAATCAAATTTAAATTTTCGCTTAGATTTTTACTCATATAACTCGGCTTCTATGAGCAGTGATACAGTAATAAAAAAAAATCTATTGAACTACCCAAGATCTCTATCAGAAGGAAGAGTCGAACTTTTAGGTATTTTTTTGGAAAAACACTGTGAGTGAAAGGAGCGATGGACTTGAAAGGTACACTTTTCCTTCTCAAGATCAGTTGTTGAATTTAGAAGTAGTATTGGATTGACTGGTTGAGTTACTTGGTCTGTTTTTATTAGGCTTTTAGTCTCGGTTGGTTGAATGATGTGATCCGATTGTCCAAAGTTTGTTGAAAGTCTCGTTACGATCACCGTTTATGAAGAACAATGGTAAATTTTAGGTTTTAAATCACTCTCCGTCAGTTTACTTCCGTCTTTTATTGCTTGTCGAGTAGTTTCTCTTCCTAACAATACCATTTTGTGTTTCCATTGTAGAGAGACGTACTGCTACTATAAACCTCCCAAAGTGTTTTCCTTTCACTTTTTCATTAATATTGAACAGTCAGTTTATTCATTGAGATTGGATTCGAGATACTGTAGAGACGCTTCCGGATTTTCTCCTAAATCCAATTTCTCACTTGGATAAAAAAATTTTTTTTTTTTTTTTTCTGAACCAATCAGAAAATGTAAACACAAGTTCAATCTCTCTCTTAGTATTTTCTGCATTCTGGAAAAGATCCATAAAGAAGCTCGTTGTTCTTCTGTTTGAATTTGAAATTGAGAGAAAGGCTTCAGATAGTAGTGGCGGGTAGTCGGTGGTAGTACATAAAGCTCTAGTGAAACAGTAGTTTCTATACATAAACTTGTTACTTGAAGTTTTAGTTTTGAAAAAAATAAAAAATCCCACGTGGAGACAAAGACACGAGGCACTTTCTAAGAAAGTAAATTCATATTTACTCAAGAGCTCATTTCTCTTTGCATCCTTGTGTATAAGTCTCCAATATTTTTAAAATAGGAAAAGTCTCTAACTCCTAGTAGTAGACACACACTGTATCTCCTTCATAATGATTCTGTTTGTTCGTGACTGAGCTCTTGATATATTTCTTGGATTCTTCATCATGTCATTTTCTACAGACCTATGCCAGAAGTAATTGAATTCTGCCTTCCCTTTCTTCCGCGGCTACAAATACTGTTAGATTCGATTCTACAAGAGGATAGTTTATGTTTTCGGATTCCAAATATGAAATGTTCCTCCTCTTTCAACAAACAGGGTTGAAAAAAAATTTTTTTTTTTTTGATTCTGAAAACTGTCAGAAAGACAAGTTCCACGCCAAGGTTTGAAACAGCATTTAACCCAAAAATTTGGGTTAAATGGCTCATTTCTTTAGGTTAACTGGATTTAATGCACTACCAATTATGCTACAGAGGCGATTTTGAAAATGGTTGTGGAGAATTCATCATCTGCGTGTTTCTTTTTATGTCTTGGCAGAGATGGGGAAGACTTTATAGGGTATAGAAGTTTATACTCACTATCTCTTGGGTATAGGAGCTATGGTTCAACTATCTCATAAAACCTTGTCAATGATGCTATTTATATAGTCAGTCGAGTCTTGACTAAGGACTCTTTGGTATAAGGATTTTGTATAAGTTCCATTGACATCAGTCTTGGTAGAGGGACACCTTTTGCCAAACTCTGAACAATGTTTAGTTGGAGGACAACTCTACTTCATCTATCGTTTCCGAACGGTATGTACCCTTAGTGTTAACAAATGGCGCCACATAGTGTAGAAGCTATACATAGAATCGAACTGGCCCTATTAAGCATTACTTACAACTGCATTAGGCATCTGTTTGATAAGTTCAATGAAAATCCAACCGAACGGCAACTATTCGGGTTGGATTTAGGCAGCGGTTGCTTATGCTCTTTGTAAGCCTAAATGTGACAAGTTTTTGAAATATTTCACGGGATTTTTTAATCGAACAAAGGAAACTAAAGGGAAATAAGTCTGAGAGCATCAGCAACTGCTGCCTAAATCCTACCAATATTCCGTAATGTTAATCTTTGTTGCTACCTAGTGCGGAAATTATACATAATAATCAACTTGGCTCACATATAAACATTGTGCAGGATGGCATACGGCATCTATATACTTGGTTTTATGTCAATCTAACCGAATGATAGGTATTCGTATTGTTAATATTTTGGCACCACATAGTGCGGCAACTCTGCATACAATCGATTTTACTCCCATTTACACATTGTTTAAATTGGTTTAACTTAAATTTCATATAACTACACCTAGATAGCAAGGTTTATGTCAAACCTATCGAACAACAGTGGTTCCTTCTCATGCCAACTTTGACCCCAACTGGCTTCAAAAATACTCAAACAAATTTGCTTGGCGTAATGATAAAAGTTGCTGAGTTTGACCTCCTAAACAATGTATATTTCTTCCATATTTAAAAAATCGAACGGGAAATGCATTACCCGTGGCCCCTCTAACTTTGCCATTATACCACATTTGATCTACAATATTTTCGGAATTGTAATAAAATTTTTATTAGATTTTATTCTTAGTTTTCTTACTAAGAAACAATGTTTTCATTGCTTAGGGAAATGAAAATTAATTGATGAGCATAATATACACTTTGTTGATTTTAATCATGATTTATATCATTTGATAAATATTTTCCAACCCTCTCTTTTGTCTTTGTAAGGGAATCTCAACAAATTGGGCATTGATCTTCCTTTGGCAGGTAAAAAAACGACTGAGCGTATTTTTCCGTTGGATTTGGTGAAAGCGTTGTAAACTTTTTCCTGCTCTTGAGCCGTCGGAGTCTNAACTGAGCGTATTTTTCCGTTGGATTTGGTGAAAGCGTTGTAAACTTTTTCCTGCTCTTGAGCCGTCGGAGTCTGAGATGATCTAAAGATCGAGTCAATCTCGCAGTGTATTGGACAGAGCCGCAATAAATTCGTAACCAGTCTGTCATGGAGTAGTACAAAATGAAAACTGTGTGAGACTCTGTGAGCTTTCAGAGTCAACACTTTGTATGGAATTTTGGGAAGAGAGCTTCCGGTTGAGCGTGAGAGCGTGGAATGGTTGATTCCCTGTCAGAAGAATGGGACTCTTCCATATATGCCGCTAGAACGTCCAAAAGGACAACGACGGAAGAAAAACAAAGGATTTTAGGAAGGAACTCAGGAACATTGGATTTCTTCTTTGAGTGCTTGTTTTATTACTTTTTTTTCTCTTTTCCGACATCTTGTCGAGCAGAGGGGGATGCCACTCAAACTATCTACAAACTCCATTTTTCTTACAACTCTGAAACAATATCAGAAAAAATACATCGTCACTACAACTTGTTATTAGACAAAATAACAAGTACTTTCATAACATTTTTCATTTCATAAGAATTTTTTTTTATGAAAAAAAAAATGTTCAATGATGAGTTAAAACTACAGGATGTTTCACATTACTACGTTCATCATTTCCCCACATTTTCCTAAAATGTGGTTAACAACTCTAACATAATGAAAATACTCAGACGAGACTGATCTCAGTGGTGAAGTTAGTAAACTAATAATTTCATTCCAAAGATTCTGATGTAAAATTCTTATGCTCAATTTAACCCTCTAACTCTCTTTGGTGAGCTTGTGTCATATTTTTTGGTTAGAAAAGTTTAGAAATAGTGGCAAAATGATGTGAAAATCTTAATATGACTTTCAAAAAATTATTTAGGTCAAATTTTTTAAATAATCGTAATTGCCATGTGTTCGCCATAGAATTCAACCATTAGTATGCCAAGTTTGAGAGTTTTATATCAACTAACAAGGCAGTTAGCACGGGAAATTGAAATTTAGGCAGGGGAAAGGTGTTAATCGTTATGACTAGCACTTCTCTAAAATAAAAATTTGTCTCAAGAGTTGACAATTATTCTATAACGACTTTGTTAAATCGTTTGATGTAAGTTAATTAAGCAATTAGTATTTTTTTTTAGCAAGAATGGGAATGTAACAAGTGATTTTTATATTCCAAACCAAATTTAGGTGAGAAATAATGCCAAAGAGTGCTTGAGGTAGGGTCAAATTGATGTTTTCAAGCAAAATCACCTGTCTGAGAGACAAATTTCGAAGATTCATCGCTCTGTATAGGCTGTCTAGAAAATTCCTGCAAGGGTAAGAAAACCCACAAAGGAAGCAAAGCCATTACCAAAAATATCTTTTCCCAACAGAAAAGCGGCTATTCTCAAAGAAACCAGTAATAACTCAATATCTATGCCAAAAATTGAGCACAATCTGAAGTTATAGNGCTATTCTCAAAGAAACCAGTAATAACTCAATATCTATGCCAAAAATTGAGCACAATCTGAAGTTATAGGCTTCAAGATGGACAATTTGGAAAGTTTTAACTAGCATCAAAAACATCAAAAAATATCAAAAAGGCAGTTTTTCAACNAGGCTTCAAGATGGACAATTTGGAAAGTTTTAACTAGCATCAAAAACATCAAAAAATATCAAAAAGGCAGTTTTTTTCAATATTCTCGTTGTTACGATTGTTTAAAAAATGTTTTTTGACCCCCAGTTGTAACTCTGTAAGAGCCGTGGAGTAGGGGTTAAGATTATCACCCAACTGTACAGATAAATGTAAAACACGCTGTACTTTTCAAAGTTTAATTATTAGTTTATACTAGATAGAATAAAAGTAAATGAACACCTGTGTCGAAAGAAGCAAGTTAAATTCGTTTCGTGATCAATTCTCCCGCCATATTGTCTGAGTGAAGGATTCTTATTGGTCTATCGAATTCAGTCTCGTCTATCAATCCTCGGTGTTCTGTCTTCTCTGTAGTCAACAAGGCGCCGGTTTTCTCGGAAACAGTTTATCTTCATTTTCCAAGAAACGATTCCTGGATTCATCAACTTTGACAGGGAACTGTGAAGACGTGATGAGGATTATGGACCATTTGGGTCCATTATCATAAGTGTATTGCTAAGGGATGTCAAAGCTTGTTAAAGTAGAGAAATGGACTCCTACCTTCCTATAGCATGTTTCTAGACATTATTCCCACGACACCCCCCAAAAAAAAAGTCTGCCTGTTTTTTTTTTTTCTTGATAATCCAGTCAGAAGATTGAAGATGAGTAGTTTCTCTCGCGTGTCATCTGCAACGGAAGGATAAGAGAAGATCCTGTCGCTTAATAAATTTTTGGCCATCACTATACTTTCACTTTACAAAATTCAAGTCCTCAAGTGAGACTTCAAACTTACCCTACCTTAGTCAAATTAGTTTATTCGCCAAGGACTCTTCAAAGTATTATTTCAAATTCTGAACAAAAATCTATATCCATAGGCTTGAAAATCAGACCTTCACTTTTACTTTCACTTTATATATTTTTCTTTAATCTACTCAACCTAGATCAAATTGATTATAGTAAAGTAACCCAATATTTTCAGATAGGATGTAGTTATATTATTCAGGTATGGATGTTGTTGCATGTATTGTCAGCAGTTAAGGACTAGTAGGGAATTTTTGACCTGAGCATGTGAATAATGTTGTGAAAGGCTAAAAAGACGAATGATGATTTGGGGGTTGTAGAGTCGAAACAGGAAGCCGTTTGCCTCCAAGTTGGTTAGTAATTTAATCCCAAAATAGACCAAAGGATATCAGATTAATGGATTTGGACAGAGGACCAAGTAACTCTAAACTTTCTTGCTTTGTCTGAGAAAATAATTCTTCTGTACAAAATTTTGGTGGTGGTGGGTTAAATTATTGAGTTCAGGAAACTATGACATGAAACGCGATAGTAAAATAATAATCCTAGCCTTAGAGAACAAAAGATGAATCATATTACATAGAAAAAAACAATTTTAGAACATTTGAGGTTGTTCAAAATGTCCAAGGTTGTAAAATTGCTCACAATGTACAAAGGGCCGTTGAATGTTATGTCTTTGTCCTGACTGACATAAGTGAAAACAACATATTTTTAACATTTGAGAGTATGTTCAAAATGTCCAAGATTGAAAAAAATTTTTCAAAAACTATACAGGGTCGTCGAATGTTGTATCTTTCCCCTGACTGACAATGGTGAAAGGCTAAAAGTTTTCTCAATTTTCCCTTCCTTTGCTCATCTCTTTTTTCACTTTTTCATAGTAATTTTAATCAATAATATTCAACAAATCCTTAGGGGTATATTTTGGAATTTGCAATCAGGTAATTTCCAATCTGGAAGCGTCGGAAATTAATCCGGAAATGAAGAGAAGGATGATGAAGTGGTTGTTGGTGAAAGGTTTGCTAATTAAATTTCTAAGTTAATTTACTGGTAAAGTCAACAACTAATTCCTATTTTGTTCTAATGTTTACAATTATTAGTTCTGATTCGGTAGTGAAGGGGGATTGTTGGTGAAAAGTTAAAAGTTTCAGTTCCATTGTGCCGTGTGTAGAGAAGTAGAAGGGGAGGAAGACTTTCTCTTCGAAATCCTCAGATCTCTGTCAGCTTGACTAATTGGTTAAAGTTTCCCTAATGGTTTTGCTAAGTGGTGGTAGGATCCAGTCTCTCAATTTCAAAATCTCCCTGACAAAAGTTTTATTTTGGGCAATATTTTACGACTCACCACTACTATTTTGCCTAATAAGAACGGAAGGATGAAGATTACGTGACAGCAAAACCTAAAATTTTACGCACTTTCTCCATTTCTAATTCTATTCAGCTACTAACTAATGCATTTTAAATGTAAGGAGTGAAACGAGCCTTTGGTTCCTAATTTATCGCTAGATTTTTTTTTAACAGTTAGGTATTACCACAAGATGTTGTACAGTAAGATTCAAATCTATGACCCCCTACTTACTTGTAAAAGGAAAGGACTCAATTCTTTTGACAAGGCTTACTTTTAGCTTAAAAGAAATTTTTCAACATGCAAACCAAATTTTTGACTTCAATGAAAATCTGATCGGAGAAAATCCGGCCGATTCAAAATTCGACTTACTCAAAATTCTAACCATTGAATCGGTATAAATCCGGCCAGTTAAAAATTCAACTCTTGTTAATTCTGTGCAGTACACAAAAATATTTCGTTTAGAGTAAACCTCGATTACAGTAAGCCGAACTTGGTTAAGTCGAACTCTCGGTTACCACAAACACTTTTTCACGGTTACGGTAAACATATATATCACGTGTATTTTACTTCTGTTGTACCAAGTATTCCGATTCCTGGGAGTTCGGCTTATCCTAGATTTACTGTATATCGTCAAAAATTAGCATTACAGTAAACCTCGAATAAGTCGATTTTTGGAGGCCCGGAATATTTGGTTTCTGAGGGTCGGCTTAATCGAAGTAAAACTCACGTGATATATTTACCAAAATCGCGAAAAAGAGTTAGTCTTAATCGAAGCTCAGCTTCGGCGAGGTTTACAATATTTTAAATAGGTTAGATTTTCGATAATCTGAAAATTTGACAGTCCGGGATTTTTCAACCCGAATTTTCCTAGGCAGTATTTTCACATTACGCAACTTTTGAATGTACTTTTTGCACCAAGAAATGTACGATGTAAATTTTTTAAATTGGTGTAAATGGAAATGAAATTTATTCAAAATTTGTTTTAAATAATTATTTTTACTTTGACAAAGTTGTCAAGAAAGTAATCAATCATGTAATTTTTGTTCAAAATTTCTATCCATCATAATTAAGGAATATTTTTGAAATCTAGACAGGAAAGTCAACTAAACGTTGTTGATGATGAGATGGCTTAATTTAGATAAAAAGTTAGAACTTTCTTTTCATGGAAAGAAAATTTCTTGCAAGTTTCTTTCCCTAATAGTTCCATTTATTACAGGGTGAACCAACTTAATCCGGGCCGTAGAAAGTCGCTTTCACCAAAAAAAATTTAAGACAGTAAATAAAGAGCGCGAAATACAAAAGTTGTAAGGAATGAAGTTAGCGTGTGTTTGAGAAAGCATTCCTCTGGAAAAATAAATTAATTTAAACAAAGGCGATTCTGTAATGCTGAAAGATGGGTAGTTGAGAGAATGAGCAACTAGAGGAATGGGGTACGATCCCTTGGCATCTATTCCACCTGACTCAACAGAGAACCTGCCGACCCCTCCTCTCTCTGTCTCTCTGCTTTGCTCCATTGCTTTGCATCGGAACAGATATTTTATAGTGATTACAATAAAATTAACTTCACTTCCATCATTTACTATTCTCTATCGCCTGCCCCAAGCCGTTTTTGGTGAAAGGCGAAGAAAGAAGGCCCGGATTAAGTTGGTTCACCCTGTATAAATTGAAGACTAATTCTTGAAACTTTTTTCTTTACTTTTACTTTATTTTTTGACAATAAATCCAAAATTGATCTTATTGATTGAATGGTTAGAGTATTGGAGTCAAGAAAAATTGTTGTATTTATGCTGAGTTAGGTCCTTTTTAGTCCTATTTTGAGACAAATTTTGAGAATAAGGGTGGGGAAAGTAAAAGTTTTCAGAAGAAGTATAAACTTTCTCTGTAGAAAAGAAAGGAAGAGATCATAATTTAGACTGCTTGACTTGTGGCTAAAATACCCTCTATAAACTCCCGTACTTCTCTGATTGTCAAAATTGTTTTTCTAAACTATTATTCTAAATGACCAAAAACTAAATTTTATATCCCAAAGTTTTTTTTTTGAAAGAGAAAGTCAAAATGAGAAACTGCTGTCTTCATCATTTCTTACTTTCTTTGTGTTTCATGTAAAAGTATCACTATCTTCGTCTATACATATAGCTTCTCAGTATTTTTTTTTCTCCTATCTTCCCACCCACTCAACTTTTGATGGGAGAAAGTAAAAGAGAAAGCCACCACTTTTGAATTTTCTTACCATGTTTCTCAAAAAATGGCTTATGACTTTTTTTTCTCTTATAGATGCAGTTGCGTGTGTAAAAATGTGGCAATTCCATTTATCATGTCGATACTCATGTGCCTAGGGGTAATGAAATCTGAAGTTCAAGACTGCAGTTTTTTTATTAGAAATGGATATAAATTTCCAAACTGCATGATTCCAATATGCAGTTAAATTGTCACCGCTAGACGCAGTAATAATACCTAGAGTCTCGTATATTTTTTGAGCTTATGCATAAGGAATGAGAACCACTTATCTTCACTTTCTCCAAAAAGTCTACAAACTACAACGAACTCTTCTGATTGGTCCTAAGAGAAAGAATAGGTTCGAACTAGAGTTCTTAAGTCGGATTTAAATCCCAAGATAAAAATCAATGAATTTTTTCTTGTCCTGGGTTTTTATTTTATCACATAGGACAAAGAATTTGGAATTACATATATTGGAGCACGATACACTCAAGTTGTAATTCTTAGCTGCAGTTCCGTTTGAAGGGGAAGAAAGACTTGCAAAAATTCAAAAAGATGCAACACTTGCAAAAATTTAAAATTTTTGCAATTTTTTTATTCAAAAAAAAGAAAAAACAGAATGGGTGAATTAGAAACAAAATTTACGATTATTTTGTTCGAATCGAAAGTTTGGTAATAGTAAATTTACTTGGACAGATTATGTATAGTCTAAAGAATAATTTTGATTCTGTTTTCCGATAAACATTTTTTATTTCTAATAATTTGAAATATAAAAACCAAAAAATCAGATTTAAATCCAAATTTTTAATTTAATTGTTACTTTTTTTATATATAAAAATCCAATTTTTTTTTTCAACTTTGGTTCAAACTAATCTTTCTGTAGAACAACTATTGGAAAACTATTGACATAAATGTCATTTCTTTCTACTCAATCTGACTCCTACCATTGACCATTCTCAGTCCACTGAGATTTACCCTCCAAACATTTTTTTATCTCCAATTCGAAAGTTTCTTTAAAATTTTTTGCAAAAAAAAATAAATAAAAAAAGAAGAAAATAAAATTGTTTTTAATCAAAGCAAAGCAAAAGAATGAGTAGGAGAAAGTTCTCATTTTGTCTTATTTTAAAACAATTTTTAGTGTATTAAAGATTGAATTTTACAAAAAAAAAGAAAATTAGCTGCTAAATGCGCTGCGCATAAGTAAGTAACATTGAAGGAAAACATTGTTAATCAAATCAAAATAAAGTCTTTCAGTAAAGCTAAAGTGATTCGCTTGGATTCATTGTTATGACAAAGTTAATTAAAAGCTAACAACCAGTTTGAGAAAATAAATTTTTGAAAACTACCGCCAACGACTTTTGTTGACTTTCTCTTCAACATAAACTTTCTCTTTAAATATTTAATTGACTTTTGAGCTACAAGTAACTTTTTTTTTTCTTCCAATTCACCTAAACTTATAATTGTGTAATTCCTTGGGATTTGGTTGAAAATTGACAAGCCGTGCGTAAGGTAAAGAAATTCTTAGAGTACTGTCATGAAAGGAACGGTGTATAAAATCCACTTCCATTTCCATGATGGAACTTTCATCTATTCATCATGAATATGCAGAATCCAAGAGAATAAAATCCTTTCAGAATTCCCAAAGTAGAGTTTTGACTCGTTGGCGGGAAAATTCAATTTTTAATGAACTCGTCGGACTCAGTGAACGTAAGAGTGAAAGTCTTCCTTGACTTTCTTTTGAATTTTATTGGACGAGGACTTACTAATGAGAAACAAATCAAATTAAAAACATATACCTCTCTATCTGATTTTATTCAAAAAAGAGACAGGAGGTTCCTTTTCAAATATTTACGAAAAGTGAAAGTACTTACTTTCTCTTTTAATTAAAAATTGAATTTTGAGTTTTCGGTTGTCAGATATGTCATCAACTATTTATCAATATCCGGGATCTGATGAGAAAGAAATATACAGAATTCGTAAAAATGCTCTCTTCTATGCTGTTAGCGGAAAGTTATAGCTTTTGGAGAAAGTAGTTTGAAAACGGAAATGAAATATCAGTATATGTATCCAAAATGGAAGGGGGGGAGGTGAAAGTTAATTACTTGATTCTCGTGATGAGTAAATACAAAAATTAATGATGACTGGGTTATCGTCGGCTGTTTGTTTGGTTTTCTTTTCGACAGAGTTTGAATGTTTTCTTTTTCTCATTCCGCTTTTTTGGAGAAAAAGAAGAAGAAGAGAAAGTAGGAAAAGAAAGACTTGTTTGAAAAAAGAGAAAGTAAAAAAATGATTAGTGGATAAGAAGAAAGTTGAGTTTCTCTCCTAAGGTTTGAACTCGAATTTCTGCTTCCTTGTACATTGTGATCATAATTTTGAACACTATTCTTTCTCCACTTTTATAATTTTTATCATTTTCAAAGCAGTGTTAGAACAGCCGGATGAAATTGACCGGACAATCTGGACGATCTGGTTGTCGTCCGGACGATCTGGACGATTAAAAATTCCGTCCAGTGGACGATCTGGACGACAAAATTTTCATTAAATAATTGAGTATGGCTTCAATAAATTATAGTAACATAAGTTTGTTTTCATAGCAGAATGCCCCATTTCACTGCGGTCGAATTACAAAGGAGGCAATTGAGCTTAAAATGTTTGAAATTGGTGTTCGGGTCTATCGGCCTAACGGTAAACTGAACTTAAACGGGATTTAAATCACAAAAAATATTAATTAATAGTGGTACATACCATGGTTAATAATCAATTGTAACTGATTAATAATACAAAGTGGTGACGTCATACTAGGGTTTTTGTGATAAATAAATATTGGGAATCGTAAACAAAAGATTTGTACTAAGACTTTATTTAAAAATGTACGAGCAACAACCAGAACGAAGGATAAATTCAGACCACACTGAATAGAAGAAAAGTTGGGCCTTTTATATGGATTATTATCTGTAGAAGCTTATTGATTTAAACATAATTAAATATAGAATTGTGAATGTTCAGATAAGTAAACTGGAATAATCTAAGTGTAGATACAAGGGTGCATTCTAAGATTACACCATGAGTCATGGATCAAGAGGTCAAGGATGACTTATTCTAACAGTTTTAAATCCTAAACTATATATTAAAACTTATGGTATTTGAGTGTAATTGCGCTCGTGACCTGGTCACTCTTGACCTCTGGGAAATGTTCTAAACGAAAATTTATAACCTAGTTAAATTTGAATTTATAAGTAAGGAGGTAAGGAAAGGATTACGAAAATCTGCAATAACTTTGGGAAATTGAGACAATCCACCTCTGCGCATGTATTTGTGGCTTTTAGATAAAAATCGTCCAGAACGTCCAGATCATCCAAATCGTTCAGACCGGCCAGTTAAGCTAGTCAGCCGGACAAATGTTTTCATCCGGCTAAGTGGCCAACCGTGGTTCAAAGTGTTTTAATGGTTATTATGCTCTTATTGGCTAAAGTAATGGTCTCAAATTACTAAGGAATAAACAAGAGAACACAGTGTGTTCAGACTTTGTTGATTGCTCTCACTACATCCGCAATACTGGTGTAATAATTTATAATTTATGTGGTGGTGATACGGGTGAAAGGTAGAAAACTCGTAGGTTCATAATTTATAATTTTTTAAATAAATTGTTGAAATTGGTTATACTAAAAACCACACTTCACATCCCACAATGTCTATGAATAAATAACTCAAGGTAAGTTGTTTGATGTGAAGTAATAAACATCTTAAGATGGCTCGATGTAAACTATCTTATTATGTCATTCGAGTTAAGCAGTATGCATGGTTATCAGTCTGGATCGGTGACATTCCTTAAACTAGACTAACAATCTAAAAATCTGGTACAAGACCTGTTTCTGTTCATTCTTCAGTCCTCAAGCACTTTTACCAAACTGGGCTAAGACTTCTTCGTATTTTCGAGAATAGGCACCTGGACCCATGTCATATACATAAATGTCGATAAGGTTTTTCCAGCAGAGTAAGATAAATGTCAATAATTTATTCTCTTTCATGTAAAGTAAGTAAAACAATTTCTTGNCGAGAATAGGCACCTGGACCCATGTCATATACATAAATGTCGATAAGGTTTTTCCAGCAGAGTAAGATAAATGTCAATAATTTATTCTCTTTCATGTAAAGTAAGTAAAACAGAATTGATTTTATTTTAGTAATCCAACAGGGAAGGGAACATTGCATTTTGTAAGAGATGTGTGGAGTGTATAGAATGTGGTTTATGGTATAACCATGTCAAATAATTTATCTGAATGTTAAAATTATATAATTCGCGCCCCATTATATGTTGTATACATTTAGCGCCATCAGGACTGAAGAAAGGAGTGAAAGGAATCTATAAATTCTGAACACGGTGTAGAAGATTAAAAAATGAGTATCTAAAGAAATGAGTTAAGTTTGTGAGGGTCTAATTTGTTGGATCACTCTGTATGAAACTTGAGTTAGTTTTCGTGAGAGAAAGTTGAGTATGAGGCGCATGGATTCTATTCTTGGCTCCGTGGACTAACTTCATTCTACTGTATTTATACTAAAGGCAAATCAGGAATAGTAGGCTCTGCTCTCGTCTCCTTTTCACCAGTATTTCTTTAGATCACGCAACGGAAAGACACGTTGGGAAATAATACACAAAAGTTACTCCAATGAGCAAACAAGGAGCTGATTAGTTCGCTATTTTAATTAAATCACCTCATCCCTACATTATACAACGAGACTGTAGAGTTTACTTTTACTCACACGTTCGATCTCAACAGAGTCTGATGAAAACCTAAACTCAGCTTTCACTTTTCAAATTTCAAACATCTAGAGCAATTAAGTCTGTTCAAAACCTGCCTCATTTTCCACTTCTTCGTTTACATATCTAATCATCTCTAGTCGTTTAGAGAACCAATCACAATACATCACGCCAACAGAGCTCCACGTGTCTTCGGTCGAGTGAAAGTAGGAGAAAATCCTCAAGGGAAAACTTCACTAGTCCAACTGACATCATTTCATTTCTATACTATACTAGAAGAATCGAAAGTAAGCAGCGGTCGTGTGAAACTTGTAATTTGGCTAATGTGTCTTTTCTAAGTGTCCATCTCGTTGGTGATTGGCTGGATGCTGAGGGAGTGAGATTTTCATCATCAATTCTATTGTTGAGAGTGAACTATTAAGAATTTCTCTAGTGGTAAATCTATATGTGGAGAAAGTACCATAAATTTTTCCCAATGGTCTCTTACTGATAGGGGAGAAAGTGTGGAAAGATTTTAAACTAATGAGTGGAATCTAATGAACCAATTGAAAGAAAGTACAGGAGAAAAAATACATTTCCCTCCACTTGACTTTGAATTTGAATTGTCTATTATTACCTTCTCCATCTGGTTGGAAGAGTGAAATTTGGCGCTTTATTCTATACTTTCACAGGATCTCAAGAGGCAGTAAACCTTTTCTCAATTTTGTCTGATGTGAATACAAAACAAAAAAGAGTTGTTTACATTTTTGAACTCAAATTTGAAAAAAAAAAAAAAAAAAAAACTGAAAAAAAGGTATCACGTTGTTCCTACGCCGTGTTCCAATTTCCTTCACGTTGTTTCCAGAAGAGATTTTTTATTATTATACTACATATTTATAGTGCCTAATTTGTATGCACGTCACCATGACCAAGTTCTGTCATCTATCAGTACCGTAGAGATTACTTTGAATCAAAACTGTTCATTCTTATTACTTTTCAACTAAGAAGATTCAACAGTCAGGAGTTAGGCGGGGTTTGAGATCTCTTGGTCTGGATTTTGAAAAAAAAACTGAGTGAATTGAATTTCTACAAATTTTAAACGAAACCAAAAATTGATTCAAAGGATTTAGAGTTTTGTGTAAAATTCTTGTGAAGTCGATGAAGAAAATCTATAAAAACTCACTTTCCATTAAGATTGAGTGAAAGTGAGACTCTCTTTCTCATCCTGTTCCATATTTACGAAAAGGTCAGTGATGCCAGTGACCCATAACTGAATTTTATTTGAAAAGGGCGATTTTCCCATTCATCGAGACTCCATCACGTCGGTTTATATTATTAGAGTGAACGTGCTCGCTCTTTTCGATGTCCTTTTTGGAGTAAAAATGAAAACGAATGGAACTTTGAAGCATAGTTTTTAGTACTACTGTGAAAAAAAAAACTAAGAGGTGGTTAGATAAATGGAATTTTAAAAAAGAGATTTTTTTCTCTTTCTTTCTCCACTTTCTCTTTCACTTTGAGAGGAGAAAGTATAAAAAAAAAGAGATTCAAACTTTTCACTTTAGAATTTCGAATTTTTTACTGAATTGGTTGAAATTTTTTTAGATTGTGAGGAGTATTTAAATTGTTCCATTGAGGGAGCTAATGTTGAGAAAATCGTTGTTCTGGCAGATGTGACAGAGAAAGTTCCATTGTCATTGTGTGGTTGGGGAAAGTTGAAGTTTAATAAGAATCTTGTCTCTAAGGCAACATGAGTGGAGAAGGACCCCCGAAAAAAAAAACTTAACTGAATCTTGAGAAGCGATCTCAATTGGCCCCATCAAGGTTCTAATGGTTGGTCGTTTTGACTCAAATCTTCACCACTCGCCTTACTATTGCTTTCTTCACTTTGTAAGAGAAAGTAACTTTTTTTTTCTGTGGAACTGGACAGACGGTGAAATCTTACTTCACTTCTTATCATTACTCCAAAAATCAGTTCAGACGTTCTGATTGGATGTAACTAAGGACTTGTCACAGTACCGTCTGTCTCACCATCACCAACTGACGCCGACAATCTATCAGTTTTATTAAGAAAGTGGTGATCCTCTGCTGACAGTACACCTAAACTGAGAAATTCAATAAAAACCTTTATATAAGAAATTTTCAATAATTTCTATAAAAAAAAAATTTTTTTTTTGATCTGGTGTGTCCGGAAGTGAAAGTATCAAAGTTCAAAATTATTTCTTGAAACTTCTTGATTGAAAGTCAAATTAAATGGTTCAACCTCGCCCAACAGTTATGGCTACTACAGACTCGCCTCCATTCCTCATCCAAGAACTACTGAGACGGGTAAGTAAAGTTATAACAACTTTTTATAAAAAAGTTGTATTTTTTTGCATATGTTTTGATAAATAAAAGTAAATATGATGGGAAAAGAAATTGTCAAAAAAAATAAGATCTTTTTGTTTGAATTTTGGAAAAAAGTGGGGATAGGGTGAAACTAAAAAGTTTAATCATCCTGCATATTTGTCTTTTTTTGACAAGTTTGGATAGAGTGTTATCAAAATAGATACAAAATAATATCAAATATAATTAGTATCTATAAAAACAACAGATGTTAAATTTTATGGATGAAAAAGCCCAACAGGTCTGAAATGTTTTGTTTAATTTGGACTTGAAGGTTCGTAGGTGTTTGATGGGGGGTGGAATAGGGTGGGTGGAAATAATGGGTGTATTTTTTTCCCACCTTATCAATAAATGATTTGGTTGGAGTGTTGGATGTGGTTTCTTTCAATTTCCGATCCACCACATAATTGAATCAAGACACTCGAGATAAGTATCATTTTTTATTAAAGATATCTCCCCTTTGCACTCCATTTCGAATCATCTGAGAGTGAAAGTCTTCCCCCCTTCTTCACGTACTTTCTCCGTCTCTCCTCAACTCTAATCCATTCCATCCTATTAGTCAATATTTCTACTCCATTTAGTCCAAGGGCCCTTTGGGTATCCATCTTCTTCTGACAGGGTCCCTTGACAGGACCCTCCTCACTCCATGACACCCTTTATCTCCATTACCAACAAATTCAGAAATACATGTTCGTCTCCCTCCATGTCAATCAATCTCTCAACCCTCACTCCAACTCCATTTCCTCGATTAACTCTGTCAGAATCGACTGCCAGAGGGATTTAACAAAACATGTCAGAATTTGATCCAGAGAGCTTTCAGGACTAACTTTTCAAGGTTCCAAATTTATTGGAAAAGAAACGATTGATGAATGAGTGAAAGTGAATGTTAATGGAAAGTTGGAAATGAAAGGTCTTTTGAACAAGGTAGCTTGAAAAGTCAAGGTAGCTCTGACAGTCTTGTAGAAGATGGGAGATTGTCCGGCCAGGTCGACAAATACAAAGGTGTCGGAGATTTACCGGTTCGGGAGTACCGCTTGTCAACTCTAATAAGAAATATTGAAAATACAAATTAAATTGGGATATTTAATGTACATCTGGTTCACAGGTTCTTATTACCACTGGAAGTTACTTTTGGTCCTATACTCTTTGCTGAAGAAAGTAGTGATATTAAAAATTAGTGGAGTTTATCTTCGCAATAAAAAGGTTTCTGAGCCAACTCTTAATATTTTCAGAAATATCATTGTAAAGCAGCGTTTGACGTCAAAAAAAACCAAGTCAAGATCAATGAATCTGAAGTTAAGATTTCTTAAAAACTAATTTTTTTGGATATTCTTTTGAAACGCCTATCTCAACGTATAACGTCTCAAATAAATATCGAAAAAATTCAATTTCTAAAAAATAATTACTTCTGAACCAATGATTGTAGNAGTATAACGTCTCAAATAAATATCGAAAAAATTCAATTTCTAAAAAATAATTACTTCTGAACCAATGATTGTAGAGACTTGACTTTTTTAACTATGTACACTACAACCAGTAATGTTGTAACCTCTGGAAGTTACTTTTGACTTGTGCTATTTGCTGGAGAAAGTGTGTTGACATAAATTATTGTCAATTGAACTCCATAAACCAAATTTGTTTGGGTGAAAGTGTTTACGGTTCCAGAAAGATCGTGCGAAAGTAAAAAGGAAGATTTTTTATCAAGTCTCTGTGACAACTAGAAAAAAGTTACAATTTTTTGTAAATTGAAATTTTGGAACATTCTTTTGGGACAATGTAGAAGAGAAGTTAGGTGTTTAAAATGAATGTTTTGAAGTTCCAATTTTCAAAAAATCGTANTTTTGGGACAATGTAGAAGAGAAGTTAGGTGTTTAAAATGAATGTTTTGAAGTTCCAATTTTCAAAAAATCGTAGTTTATTTTTCTAGTTGTCGCAGAGACTGGATTAAAAAATCCTCCTCTCTACTTTCGCATGATTTTTCTGAAACCGTAAATACTATCACCAAAAAAAAAATTTAGTTTNGAAATATCATTGTAAAGCAGCGTTTGACGTCAAAAAAAACCAAGTCAAGATCAATGAATCTGAAGTTAAGATTTGTTAAAAACTAATTTTTTTGGATATTCTTTTGAAACGCCTAACTCTTAGTATAACGTCTCAAATAAATATCGAAAAAATTCAATTTCTAAAAAATAATTACTTCTGAACCAATGATTGTAGAGACTTGACTTTTTTAACTATGTACACTGCAACCAGTAATGTTGTAACCTCTGGAAGTTACTTTTGACTTGTGCTATTTGCTGGAGAAAGTGTGTTGACATAAATTATTGTCAATTGAACTCCATAAACCAAATTTGTTTGGGTGAAAGTGTTTACGGTTCCAGAAAGATCGTGCGAAAGTAAAAAGGAAGATTTTTTATCAAGTCTCTGTGACAACTAGAAAAAAGTTACAATTTTTTGTAAATTGAAATTTTGGAACATTCTTTTGGGACAATGTAGAAGAGAAGTTAGGTGTTTAAAATGAATGTTTTGAAGTTCCAATTTTCAAAAAATCGTACTTTATTTTTCTAGTTGTCGCAGAGACTGGATTAGAAAATCCTCCTCTCTACTTTCGCATGATTTTTCTGAAACCGTAAATACTATCACCAAAAAAAAAATTTAGTTTNAAAAATCCTCCTCTCTACTTTCGCATGATTTTTCTGAAACCGTAAATACTATCACCAAAAAAAAAATTTAGTTTATGTAATTCAATTGACGATAATTTATGGCACCACGCTTTCTCCAGCAAAGAGCATGGGTCATAAGTAACTTCCAATGGTGACAACATTACTGGTTGGAGTGTATTATATTTTTCAATGGTTTTCTGAAACTGTGTAGTGTTTCCCAAAAAAAAATTAAACTAAAAACTTTCTCAGAGGAAAAAACTTATCTGCTTTCACTAGTAATTAGCATGAAACAAAATTAGTTTGCAGCCGTCTTAAGAATCTATGGAACAGTGTATATGGAATTACATTGTGTTTGTCAACTATGAATTGGTCTATGGTTTTAGAGACATAAGAAGCTTTCTTACCTTTTGTACAGTGCTAGACTTACTTATAGACGAAACTACTTTTGGACCATGCTCTTTGCTGGAGAAAGTGCTTGGCTAAAATTATGTTCAGGTTTTTCTATATTAGGGAACCAAATTATTTTTTCTCCAAATGATGTTTTCACATGAAAGAGAATGCAAAAGTATAAAGGTAGATTTTCTATACCAAGTCACTGGGATCAAAGGGTCAAAAGTTATGATTAATTGAAAATAAAGTGTTTTNAAGGTAGATTTTCTATACCAAGTCACTGGGATCAAAGGGTCAAAAGTTATGATTAATTGAAAATAAAGTGTTTTTGAACATAATTCGGAGACGCCAATCCATTACTGTAGTGTCTCAGAACTATGTTAAAAAACACTTTAATTTCAATAAATCATAACTTCTGACCCTTTGATCCCAGTGACTTGATATAAAAAATCTACCTTTACACTTTTGCATTCTCTTTNAGGGAACCAAATTATTTTTTCTCCAAATGATGTTTTCACATGAAAGAGAATGCAAAAGTATAAAGGTAGATTTTCTATACCAAGTCACTGGGATCAAAGGGTCAAAAGTTATGATTAATTGAAAATAAAGTGTTTTCGAACATAATTCGGAGACGCCAATCCATTACTGTAGTGTCTCAGAACTATGTTCAAAAACACTTTAATTTCAATAAATCATAACTTCTGACCCTTTGATCCCAGTGACTTGATATAAAAAATCTACCTTTACACTTTTGCATTCTCTTACATGTGAAAACATCATTTGGAAAATAAAATAAATCTTTATTCCATAGTATAAAAAAATCTGTACATAATTTTAGCCGAGCACTTTCAAAAAGCATCAACCAAAAGTAATTACTCGTTTATAACTGTGTTCAACACTGTATCAGAAATATATAATAATCCAATTTTATATATTATTAGCTAATTAAATCTCCGGTTTTAATATGTCTGTTTCAGACCTTCAGACTTTGTCTAGTTTGACAGAGTAGTAAATTTATGACCCAAATTTCCAAGATAAATGCTTTTTGGATTATTGTTATTCTGACTTATCTTGGTTTTAGCTCCAGGGTTTATGTGGTTGGAATTTTGCCAAAATCTTCCACATTTTAGTAAAAAAAAATTGAAATTGCTACTTATAAACTACTTACAAACCGCTTTACTTTCTTAGAAATAGAGTTATTGGTTTTACGATAGTGTGACTCATTTCAAAACCAGTATAGTCTCACAAAAAAAAATTCAATCCCGAAATAAAAGTCAGCCTGGGTGGCCGTTTCTCCGCCTTTATCTAGACTGTTATAAGAAGCAATTTCAATTTTATTCCATCAAAGGAATATTTTCCATTAATAACAATCTTTCTAACATCTAAGTTGTATTAATCACTACAAATAACTTCTTTTCAACGTTCCAACCTCTTATAATATATCTTATCTTATTATACATAAGAAAATTACTTTGTTTTTGATCAAGTTTTCTCAAAAAAAAAATTTCTATTTCTGACAAAAGAAAACTTTCTAATTTTAGTTTCTTAGATTACTTCGTGCCATGTTTTTATAAAATTGTTCAACCTAATGAAGTGTGATCTCTGATTAGAAACATGAGAAGGAAATTGATGATATATGAGGTCCTGTGTAACTAATAATACAACTAGAGTCTGACTGATACGAAAAGAAAGGAAAAAGAGATGATAGAAAGTAGTGAATCGTGTTTGTAAGAGTAAAAGCAGGTTGCGTCAATGCAGGTGGAGAACCTAAGTTCTAAGTTAGGTTGAACCTTATCTGTAATGGATCTTAAACCCATTTTGGTTTATCGGTGATATCCTCTCTGGTTCTAATGTACTCAGTCGTTGCGGGTTAATGCAGCATTAGCCCTTTCCCTGACGTCTGGTCGTTGAGAGAAAGTAATGAAAGACCGGAATTTGCATATATCTATATGGCTTATACTCACGGTACCCAACTTTTGAGTCCCGAAAGAAAAAAAAAGTCTAGTATAGAGAAATTGCTCCAGGCTTGAGAAAGTCTCGTTTTTTTTGCAACTTTTATGACCCATCAACTCCAACCGAAATTATTCGTTTTAGTTTTCTCCATTGTTTGGATTATTCACACAACGGATGAAACAAAGTATATACCTCATTCCGAATTATGACTTCCGCCTGCGTCTTAAACCTAAATTTGAAGAACAAAAAAAAACCTACAAAAAGAAAACGAAATCCTAATGAATTAAAATTGGCGAGGGAGTTACTTTCTTTTAGTACAAAATTTTCACTATATTTTGAGCCATACTAAAGAACCGGATTATGTTCACCACAAATATCTTTGTTATTGTTATGCCTCTTTCTGCCTTTACTTCATCTCAACTTGAATTTAGTACTAAGGTTAAGTTTTTGTATAGAAACTAATTAGTAAAATTAAGAATCTTCCAGACTGAGATGGTATTAAAAATATGGCTCAAAAATTTTCAACTAACTAGTTGAAAACTTATTTTGGCATAAAGTAAAAGTTTTGTGGGANGAGTTACTTTCTTTTAGTACAAAATTTTCACTATATTTTGAGCCATACTAAAGAACCGGATTATGTTCACCACAAATATCTTTGTTATTGTTATGCCTCTTTCTGCCTTTACTTCATCTCAACTTGAATTTAGTACTAAGGTTAAGTTTTTGTATAGAAACTAATTAGTAAAATTAAGAATCTTCCAGACTGAGATGGTGTTAAAAATATGGCTCAAAAATTTTCAACTAACTAGTTGAAAACTTATTTTGGCATAAAGTAAAAGTTTTGTGGGGGATGATTTCCTTAGATGTGGTTTTTTCTTTCTTTTTTTTTGTGTTAGTAAATTCAATTTCAAAGTTTCTAGTTAGGAGGTAATTAAATCCAAAGTTTCATTTGGGTTGAAAAAGTTACAAGGTTTTTTGGCCTCAATAATATGGGTTTAAAAGTGGTAAAATGTTGACTGATTCTTTGGTTTTTTAGTAGTATTTCTAATTCTAATCAACGTGAATTTTATGGCTTGACGACTTTGAGGTTAGAGTGAAAGAGTGAAAAGGTATCACAATAAAATGAGACAGCCCTCACACTCATCTGATCATAATAGCTTTCACTTTTATTTAGTTTCAAACTTTCCCGCCTATGTAATCGTTAGAAAAAAGTTAATTCCCATGAGGAATTCAATAATAAACTCAAAAACCAATTTCTCACTGTCAACTAATCAAATGCCTTCGATCTTCAATTTCAGATAATTCTAAACCTTTTTTTTTATCCGAAGTTGACATTTGTCAACTCTAAAGTCAGGTGGTTTCACGGGAGTTAAAAACGAAAGATAATAATAATAAAGTGCTGAATAACTACAGTACTACCAAAAAACTTAGCACACTATCTTTATTCTTACATATTACTCATTCATCATATCGTATTTTCAACTTTCTTTTCCAATTTCAAAATAAGTTAGTGTCAAGTTATTCCACTTTTTTTTTTTTTCTTTTTTTTTTTTTTTTTTTTTTTTTTTTTTTTTTTTTTTTTTTTTTTTTGCAAAAAAATAGAAAAAAATGGGTACAGGCAGTGAAAAATGTTGGTTACGAACAAAGTGGGAAGATATAACTGTATTTTTTTTCGTTCACAATTTGTCAAAACCAGAATATGGGACAGGACTCCTTTGGCGTATTAGTCACACACATGAAAAGAGCTTTTTTTCCCCGGAGCCACCCAGAGTGAAGCGGAGAAAGTGAGCGGAAGCTTTGGTTTTTTTTTGGTCAAATAGTGAACACGGAACACCTGCTAGGCAAGCAACTTTCTCCTCTTTCCTAAAAAAAAAGAAGAAACTAATCACTTTTTCATTACGGGAATTAATTATTGCCAACTTTGGTAGATTAAGTCTAAATCCACTTTCTCGTAGTTTTGGTCCATGGAACAAAGCTGGAGAGCTATAACTTATTTCTCATTCGCATGAGTAGTAGTTAATGGCGAGGTCAGTTGAATAGACACTTTGAGAAAGCAAATGGGGTCATGTCATCCTCCCAACAGTTTTTGGGGAAGGGCCAAAAGTGATAAAGCCAAGAGCAACTCTATGCAACTCCACTATCACATTATATAGTATATATTATAACCACTTTCCATTTGATTCATTCCCACCAAATCTTCTCTATCCTAATGTACCATCAAATAGAGTAAGGAAGCTATTTTCGGACAAAATTTTGGCACACTCCGATTTATTTTACGCAGAATAGCCATTTTCAAAGGATTTAGGGTCGATTAAACGAATTTTTAGATTGAAACATTCGTATCAAGGAAAACATACAAGTTGGCAATGCAAAACGATATATTAGTGAATAAATTTATGTAGTTTGTCTTTTCATTGTAATTTGTAAGAAAACTTTGTTATCTACTTAATCAATATAATGACTCGTGAGCTAGTAACTTTCAACACAATTTAAGAAATTTGAAACTTTTTTGGCAAAGGGAATTCTAGAATACTTAGAGAACAAAGCGAAGACGTTCATTTTATTTCCAATAATTCAAAATTTGAAACTTTGTCGTGTGGAATCAACGATTAAAGTTTTAAACTCATATTCCTATTAAAAACAAAGTATATACAAAGTGGTTCATGTTTTTATTACAACGATCTTTAACCAGAGTCAATTTATCCGACTCTATACTCAGGCTGCCCACGCACCAACAACGAAACAGCCCGACACTCGGAATCACACATCTCCTTAGATCTATGCATTACTTTGCATCCGATATTACCCTACCCCGGGCATTACCTTACCTCCAACATTACCTTACCCCGAACGTTGTTCTACCCTAGGCATTAACCTACAACGGGTATTATCCCCTACATTAACCGCCCTCGGAGACAACGCATTCGTTCCGAATGTCGGGTTGGTCATATTTTGTTGCACATCGAAAAGAAATGGCTTCAAATAAAAATTTTAGAAAATAATTTCTAATTTCATGTAGGTTGCCTAAAGGGTACTAATACGTCTAACTAACCTCCCATACTTATATATCGGTATTGTCTATGCACAGGGTGTCTAAACTTAATCACATCCTGTTAAGNCATCGAAAAGAAATGGCTTCAAATAAAAATTTTAGAAAATAATTTCTAATTTCATGTAGGTTGCCTAAAGGGTACTAATACGTCTAACTAACCTCCCATACTTATATATCGGTATTGTCTATGCACAGGGTGTCTAAGCTTAATCACATCCTGTTAAGTGGTAAAGTGAATGTATCTAATTATTTTTAAATGAGATGCTTTCGGCTTTCAAATTAGCAGACTACGAAAAAGTCTGAGTAAAATCTGATCGGGATGAAACGTAGCACTTCTAGCCTAATGCTCTGCTGTTGACTTTACTGGGCGCGATAATTTAATACGTAAAAACTATAAAATTTTTTTTTAATTTGAGTTTTATTGGCTAGCTTCACCAGGAGAGCCTCATTGTTTGTGTCATCATTTTTGCAAAAGCATACTTTTGTAGGTTCTGGAGCGCGCTTAGCTTCTGCGCACTTCAGAACCAGTGAACTTTTACAACATCAGTCTAGTTCTGGGCAATCAGTTTTTGACATTTAGTCATTCTCGAACCTGAACTAGGGGATCAATACATGTAGTCACTGTTTTTTTATAATAATATCTTTTCTGGGATAAAAAAAAGTAGGGCTAGTGGATTTAAAAAAGATAAAATATTATATTACTCATTCTGCATAAATTTTCAAAAATTTTCATTGAGGCCGTATTATCACAAACCTTACTTTCGTCTTATGACAGTTTCAAAGTATCGGTGATATGTCACAGTATGGTAATGTGAGTGTAATATATCATAATCAAAATACCGATAATATGGCATGAATCAAAATTGTTTGTTACTCATGTTTGCCTGTTGGTCAATTCAGGGCTTTGATCAATTCATGTTTCAGTGAATTCACAAGTTGGTCAATTCACGATGTTGGTCAATTCACATGTTAGTCAATTCACGTGTTGGTCAATTCACATGTTAGCCAATTCACGTGTTGGCCCATTCACCATTGGTCAACTCACTGGACACCAAAAAAAAAAATTTCTCTGTACACTGGTGGTCTGTTATATTGAAAGAGTTTCCAAACTTTACAGATACAGTAAAGTTCGGCTATAGTGACTCCGGCTATAGCAAACCACACTATCCGGCAGTGTTGGGGATTCAGTTCAGTTCAGTTCAGTACTTTCCATTTTTTTCCAGTTTTTGGACTGAACTGAACTGAACTGGAAGGCTTTTGAAGATGCAAAAGTACTGAACTGAACNTTTTCCAGTTTTTGGACTGAACTGAACTGAACTGGAAGGCTTTTGAAGATGCAAAAGTACTGAACTGAACTGAAATGGAAAAGAAAAGCTTTAGTTGAAATACTGGACTGAACTGAACTGGAAAAAAAAATCCTACACAAAATTACTGAACTGAACTGAACTGGACACCTTTTCTCAGGAACTGAACTGGAACTGAACTGGAACTTACCTTCCTAGTTCCCAACACCCGCAATACCCAACAGTATTGGGAATGCACTAAATTTCAGTTTTTTCCAGTTGAGTTCAATTTNACTAAATTTCAGTTTTTTCCAGTTGAGTTCAATTTTTTGGACTGAACTGAACTGAACTGGAAAAGGTTTGTAATTAACAAATACTGAACTGAACTGAACTGAAAAAAAAATTCTACATAAAATTACTGAACTGAACTGAACTGGAAACCTTTCTTCAGGAACTGAAAAAAAACTGAACTGGAGACTACCCTTCCAGTTCCCAACACTGCTATCCGGTCCCTGCCAAGCAAATGGGAGATTATGTGTTAAGTAGTCCGGCTATAATGAAATCGGCTATACTGAACTTCCGGCCTTAGTGAACCAAACCTACCGGTCCCGAGAGTGATTTTGTCCGGTTATAGTGAAATATGTCTGAATTCCGTAATGAGACCATTTGCTACTACTGTTCCTTATACTTTTTGCCTGCCCATCTACGCACCGGACTGAGTGAGTTTTAGTTTATTAAGTAAATTACTAGTTCACAATGTCAAAATCAGGCCAAAAGCGCACTGCGTTGTCCTTAAACGATAAATTCGATATCATTGCTGCACTGTCTTCCACCACACCTCGCCAAACCTTATGTGAGAAGTATAAGATTGGAAAGTCTACAATTTCTCTTATTTTGAAATCAAAATCTACAATTGAAGAAGACTTCCAAAGATTTTGTGGTGTAAGTTAATAATAAGCGTTGAAATATAATTAGGTTACATTTAAGCAATTAGCTAAAATTCAAATATTAAATTCTTAGAATATAAAACGCCAACGCCGATGTAACTATCCAAAGTTGGATTCTGCGCTCATCAAATGGTCTCAAGCAAATCCTCATTACCCAGTGCTTCTCTAAATCAGCTTAGCTGAATTTATAGTGAAATATTTGGATATAATGAACAATTATTAAATTGAAGTGTCCGTTCACTATACGGATATAATGAACTCCGGCTATGCTGAACCTATTTTTCCGGTTCCTACAGGTTCACTATAACCGAACTTTACTGTAATTATCAGTTTCTAAGATGACTGCAGCACCTTATGATTTTTGAATGCCATGGTTTCCCCTTACAAGTTAACAAATCTCTATAAAGTCTGGACACCCTGTACATGGATTTCACTTTAATAGAGAAAGTTGTTTATAACTTTTATAAAGATTGTTTTTATTGTTGCTAGAGAAAGTAGTTGTAAAGTAAAAATGATGTGAAGCGGAAGTAAACAAGAGAATAAGATAGTTTTTAGTTAGTTGTTGATACAGTAGCCGTTGAGACAGCATCCTGATGCACGGAAGTAGCATTATCAAAGCCTTATTCCATTTCAGTAGCCACATCGTATTACTCTTTGGTAACAAGTAATGAAACTATTCTGCCAAATGGATTCATTCCTATTCAGAGAAAGCTTCTACTCATTAAATTTTCTTCTGTCCTAATGCTTTCACTACTGTTGAATTGAAATTAATGTCAAAATCCTATAGAATTCTAACATTTTAGTATTTTAGTGTAGAATCCTTAGGTCCATTGCACTTAAAATATTAGCAGGACGCAGAGAGGTTTAGAAAGACTCATCGAACCAACAGATTTTATATGGATTATACTACAGATACAAACTAACAACCATTTTATATAACTTTCTCCACTGGGCAAGTCAATTTCACTAGTGGACTTTGTTATAACATAGAATTTTGCACTTTCCTAACATTAACTACCTACAGGGTGAACCAACTTAATCCGGGCCGTAGAAAGTCGCTTTCACCAAAAAAATTTAAGACAGCAAATAAAGAGCGCGAAATACAAAAGTTGTAACGAATGAAGTTAGCGTGTGTTTGAGAAAACATTCCTCTGGAAAAATAAATTAATTTAAAGAAAGGCGATTCTGTAATGCTGAAAGATGGGTAGTTGAGAGAATGAGGAACTAGAGGAATGGGGTACGATCCCTTGGCATCTATTCCACCTGACTCAACAGAGAACCTGCCGACCCCTCCTCTCTCTGTCTCTCTGCTTTGCTCCATTGCTTTGCATCGGAACAGATATTTTATAGTGATCACAATAAAATTAACTTCACTTCCATCATTTACTATTCTCTATCGCCTGCCCCAAGCCGTTTTTGGTGAAAGGCGAAGAAAGAAGGCCCGGATTAAGTTGGTTCACCCTGTACTACCCAAGCCAAAGCTGCTGAATATTCAGTAAAAAGTAATTCAGCAGGCTCAAAGTTATTTGGCTTGGTGAATTTGGAACATTGCCCTTGATTTACTTTTATGATATTTGGTTCAGTTGAATGAAGCTGGCAAGCTACGAACTACATGATTGCTCTGGGGCAATGTCAGATACTTTCTCCAAACGATCCAAATAAATGTACCCCACCTTAACTACAGAGCGGTTATACTTTTTCATACATCTAAAAACATTTCTTTATAAATCTACTTTTAGATGTCGAGGATTACTTCTTTTAGTTCATACTACAAGAGTGTATGGGAATTTAGATCGACTGAATAGTACTTTATAAGACACTGAAGTAAAATTTAAAACAATTTTGGAAAATTTCAATATCGTGCTTTTTCCGCTTCATCATCAGCAACACCAATAAATAAGCTTCGACATAAACGATAATTCTAATTTCAATATTATATTGGTATTCATTGTTGATAGAACGATGGCCAACGTCAAATAAACTAATTGATTGATTGATTGATAAACAATGCAAATTGAGAAAAAGGTTGCAAAATAAGTTTAACCACACGGTATTTTTTCCTATTTGGATCTGATTGGAGGCTTACATCGTCGGGACGTCATTGAGGTCACATTCGTATTACACCAGTTCACACAGATGTTCATAGTCACACAGTGATTAAACATCAGAAAAAAAAAATTTTTTTTTGTATCTCTATGATTTGACGAGAAAGTATTGAAGTCATAGTGTATGTCTGTAACCTTATAAAGCTCCACGGTATGTTTTTACTTTTTAGCAAATTGTAAGGCCAAGGTTGGGAAAGATGAGATTCTCTTACGTTTTCAGCCTATTATGTAAATGAGTGTTCGTATGAATGTTAATACAAAATTGCTCATAGAAGAAAGGAATTAGACTTTTGCACTACATAGGCATTAGATAAAATAAAAGCAAAAGAGAAACCAAACTTTCACTCTAAATTTCCAACTTCCGTTTTGCTTGAGTCTGTTTGTTTGGGAACATCAAGTATGCGTAGGATGAAAGTATTATGCGTAAAACTGAACAACTACTATCTCCTTTCCATATGTTTAATTTAAACAGACAGCTCAAGAACTATGAAAAACTTTAGCTTTCAGGGGCGTTTATCCCACAAATCTTCTCTTTAAACGAATTTTAATTCTCCCTCCTCAAAAAATTTCCATTTTTCCTACCCCCAAGCGCTTAATTTGAACTTAATTGCCCTTTCATAATACAGGAAATAAGGTATTATGTATGCAAGGAAAAAATGGTCTTCTACCATTGGTTGCCGCATTGTAGTGCTTTCCAGTTGCTATTTACAGCCTCATTTTTCTAGACGTCTGTAATATGCTCTGCAAAAAAAAAATTTCTCCGCTTTTGTTTTTTTCTTCTTCCAAAAACTAGTATTTTGTAGGCTTAACTGTTTGTCACTTAAGTCAAGCGCCGCCAAGTCATAAAATATTCAAACTTTATGCGTGCCTTGGAAAATGAACAATTGAGCTATATGCGTGTGTAGACTTTGATGTTTGTCATAATCTTCAAATATTTGAGCCACTTTGCCCAACACAGAAGAATAATTGGAGTTTTTTTTTATAATTTATGGATATGATCCAGTCTCAAATTCATCGCCGTTCGTCGCCTCAACAAACGAGGTCACAAGCATTTGTCCTTGTATTAATTTTATATTTCGGTACTAATAAAAAATGAGTAGTTTTATATGTTCCCATCAGAGTGAGACATTTATTTTTATCAACTTTCTCCAAGGAGAAAAAATAAGTAGGTGTACTTATTTCAAAATTTTTGACAAGTTGAATAAATTACTAACAACTTGTTAGTACTTTCACTTAAAATCCTTATGTTCTAAGTAAAGTTATACAGCTATAGCCGAAGACAAAAAAAAANCTTGTTAGTACTTTCACTTAAAATCCTTATGTTCTAAGTAAAGTTATACAGCTATAGCCGAAGACAAAAAAAAAAGAGAAAATTAACAGGAACAGTTTTTTTCTCTTTTCGACTAACTTTTTGTTTTCTAGAGAAAGTTAAAAAGTGAAAGCTTAAAGACGTCCACTATTGAATATTTGGCAGCCATAAATCTTGAGTCTCGTAAAAAAAAAANCTTGTTAGTACTTTCACTTAAAATCCTTATGTTCTAAGTAAAGTTATACAGCTATAGCCGAAGACAAAAAAAAAGAGAAAATTAACAGGAACAGTTTTTTTCTCTTTTCGACTAACTTTTTGTTTTCTAGAGAAAGTTGAAAAGTGAAAGCTTAAAGACGTCCACTATTGAATATTTGGCAGCCATAAATCTTGAGTCTCGTAAAAAAAAAACTTTGGCAAGAAGCAGAGATTGGATGCTGAGGCAGAGATTGGCAAAGATAACGGATGCTCAACTATTCCTTCCGACTCATTTAAGAAGAATGGGTTTAAATCATTCCACCAATCAGCAACTTGGGATTCTCCAGAGTCTGGAAGTATCACAGTTTCACAGCCATATCACAGTTTCCTGAGATTCACGACAATTTTTTTTTCTTCTCCAAGTGAGATTTAGAAGAATCAGCGAGAAACTTAAAAAAAAATATTTTTTTTTTTTTGGAAAGAGAAAGTCGGTAGAGAAAAAACTAGAGAGTGAGTAGCTAAAAAGTAGAGTCAGACTGTATAAGTTGGAAGAGATGAAAATCAATAAATCCCACGTGTAATGAAACGAGTCTCCGACCGGGTTGGATTATTTTGTCCTTTTGTTTTAGGTTTTTTGGTTGAAATTGAGCAGAAAATGAATGGGATTGAGTATATATTCGTCGTCGTTGTCTTGAGTGATTGATGAGGTAAGGGAACTGTCCTTAAGAGCAGAGCGTCAACGGGCAAAAAAGGTGGATTTATTTTAGAAGCGGTTAGATATTTAGAGATAATTCGAAGAAAACCGTCGAATTCTACCAAAATGCCCATCTATTCTCTCTACTTTCACTCACTTTCTCCTATTTCTTTTACACTTTATCACTATTTCCATTCCTCTGGTTCCACCCAAATGTCAGATCTCAGAATGAAAAGTTTCAATGCAGATAGAAGAAATTTTCTTTTCTCTTTCTCATAGTGTTTTTTTATTCTTTCCCCAGGAGTAGAAAAAGTGGAGGAAAACTTTGAGTGTGAAGTTAAATAAATTTCTTTCTCTTTCGTTTTTGACGTTTTTGCAATAAAGACTCTTAAAAAGATTGTAATGTGTATATGGATAGAATCCTCAAATTTTGAACAGTTTTGTCGAACTTTCACTCTCTTATTCATTTTTTTTACTTTCAGACACTATATCTAGGAAGAAAGTCATATTATTTTCGCTTCTTTTTTACACCAAAGAGCAATAATTTAAAACTTACTTTGTTTTGAATTGGAAATATGAATATAAAGTTGAGTCTTTTTGTATAAAAAGTCAGCAACCTTAATGTAATTCTAATTCTTGAAGTTGAAACTTTTTTTTTAGGTATATTTCATGGTAAAATTTCTTTTTTTAATTTATTATTTCATTTATACAGTACTGGACATATTTATAGACGAGCGAGAAATTACTTTTAGTCCATGGTGTTTGTTGGAAAAAGTCATTGGCTAGACTTCATTTTTTTTTCAATTTTTCTGCGCTAATTTAATTTTTTTTTTGGTCAACTTGATATTTTCTTTTGAAAGTACTTTTAAAAGTAGGAAAACACACGTGAGGATGTTCAGGTCTTAAGGATCAAAGAGCCAAAAGTTATGATTTATTGAAAATTAATTTATTTTTAGAAAATAATTCTGAGACTGCCCATACTTTATAATGTTTCAGAATTACGGTGTCTCAGAATTATGTTCGCTAAACTTTATCTTTTTAAATTAAAATTATTAACCCTTTGATCCTGTAGACCTGATATTATACATGTTTTCATACTTTTCAATATCCTTTCATAAAAGATATTATATCGCCGAAAAAAAAATGGAATATGATTTTAGCCGAGAATTTTCTCAAATANTTCTTTCATAAAAGATATTATTTCGCCGAAAAAAATGGAATATGATTTTAGCAGAGAATTTTCTCAAATAAAGTATATGGACCAAAAGTCACTTCTCGTTCGGCCATAAATGTGTCCATGGATAAGTNTCCTTTCATAAAAGATATTATATCGCCGAAAAAAAAATGGAATATGATTTTAGCCGAGAATTTTCTCAAATAAAGTATATGGACCAAAAGTCACTTCTCGTTCGGCCATAAATGTGTCCATGGATAAGTACTGAATAAGCATAATATTGAAAGTGTAGTGCGGACTAGTGATGCAACCGTTTCGTTTCGTTTCGTTTTTCAGAACAAACGGAAACGAAACGAAACGGATTAGATAGAAACGAAAACTAAATGGTATAAATGTAGGCAAAGACGGAAACGAAACGAACCGAAACGGAAACAAAACGAAACGAAACGGAAAACGGTAAAAAAATTAGGTTGAGCAAATCAATTTATTACTGCAGAATAATTATAAATATAGGTTGGATTGATCCATAATCTACTGGCTGAATCTTACTCTGCGTCGTAAGTCAGGAAGTAATTAATTTTTAGAATAATTACCGATAGTAGGTTTAGACAAAAAAACTATTTCATTGAATGTTTTAGTAAATGAACAAGAATGTTGATTTGGAAGCATTCGTAGAATCCGGGTAAGTAATACATCAATCCACCAAAAATTTAGCGTCGATTACGGACCTGATACACATTGTTAATAGTAAAGCAAGCTTTTGTATGAATTTTAAAAATTAGTGCAATAAAGTTAGCATATGACTTATTAGCTAAAGGTACCAATTTAGATTTGAGCGAATACGACGTCAATCTATCCATAATCTTGTCTAAATTGTGGATATGACATATACCTTATCCTGCATTAAACTTATCAAACTTGAAATTACTTTCGTTCCGTGATCCTTGACAAAAAAGGAATTCGCTAAATTTATTTTGCAATAAATTACAATTTTGAATTCAATGGTTAAAAGTTACAATTTGGGATGTTCCGAATATTCTACACTAAAATTCTGCAAGATTGGCTAACCCCCGAATACTGGATAACTTTAGGTGTCCGCGAATATAATTTTCTAGAAAGTGTTTTCAGAAATTTTAAGAAATGAATCAATAATTTTATTAATATTAACAAATGAGCGCCGAAAAAGTCGAAGTGCTACACGTGGTGTTATTAGATGAGTCGAAGTGTTGCACGTTTGCTTGAAAAGTGTCACAAACCGCATCTTTTTTTGATTAAAATTATATGCAAGAGTAGTTTCTGTAAGCAAATTTGCCGGATATCCGATATCGGACAACCAGGTATTGCCGGATACTTGATATCCGGCATACCTGCTGGATATGCATTGTAAAACAGACACAAATTTGTATATTTAGGTTGATTGATGTATTGCTTACCCAGATTCTACAAATCGAAATAAATAGTTTTGTCTATATTTTTATCATTAACTCCAACGTTTAATGAAATATTTGTCTAAACCTTATATCGTTAATTATTTCTAAAATTAATTACCTCGTGACTCGTGACCCTGAGTAAGGTTCAACCAATATTGAATCTTTTGAAAACAAAATCCTTCCCCGATCCCATATCCTAATTCTGCCCAACTAAAAATAGCAGCTAGGCGGATGTCTTCGAAACATAAATAAACCTCTACTGGCGGAATAAATGAGAGTATAAAAAGTGTAAGAAAGATATATCAAGTCAAGTTTTACAAGTTCTACTTTAAGAAATTTTAAATTTTTTCAAAGCAAATATTACCTTGTGGCACACCCAAATGACCGTTTTTCGTTTCGTTTCGTTTTGGTCCGTTTCGTTTTTTACTGCAAAACGGTAAAAGAAACGAAACGAAACGAAACATTCGTTTCATGAAAACCTAAAAACGGAAACGAAAACGAAACGGAAAACGGTTCTTCGTTTCGTTTTGAAACGAAACGGTTGCATCACTAGTGCGGACAGTGACGCTGAAGCTTTTATGATACATTTAATAAGTTAGTTTGTCTTCGTACCTCGTATCATTTTAAAACTAATATTGAATAATTATACAAATTATTTAAAACTTGAGAAGTTACTTTTTGTCCATGACATTTGCTGAAGAAAGTAATCAAATATTTATTATTTCCTTACATAAATTTTGTTTTCTGTTCAAATGATATTTGATTTTATTGAAGATTATTAAAAAGTAAAAAAGCCACATATAAAATTTCATTTGGATAGGATCAAAGGATCAAAAGTAATAAATTTTGATTTTCAAATTTAATTCTGAGACCCTATGTTTTACCAGATTAATTTTGAAAAACATGATTTAAAATTAATCAATAACTTTTCAACTTTTGACCTTACTAGCATGATCTCCTGCACGTGTTGCTTTACTTTTCAATAATCTTACAATTAAAAAAAAATATTATTTTGCTGGAAGTAATTTACATACGGAAATAAGTAGGAAGTAACTATACTCAAATATTTTATCCATCAAAGAGCATGGACCAAAAGCAACTTCTCAGTAATCATTTTTCAAAAAAAAGTACTCCACCACATACATTTCAAATACAAAAAGTCTTATCAAGGAGCTTACAGAATTATTTAGTCTTCCACAATGGCGAATATATTACACATTATAATCTCAAAAAATTAAAAAAAAAAAATTCCCATAGTGATAAAGTATAACTTCAAGTTGCTAATAGTTAACGCTGCAAGAACTGCGAAATTTTTAGGTTATTACCACTTTGTATTTAAAAGTAAGACACTTGACACTGAAATGAAGTGAATCAAATCAAATCAAATCAAACTTATCATGTGTTTAATAATTTTTCCCGCACTGTGCATGCAGTAAATCTACAATTGTAAAGCTTATGGAAGAGACTTTATATTAATAGACAAGTGAAATTTTTACTAGAATTTTTTTTAGAAAAGTATTAACAGTTTTGGAAAGACCATCCAAAAGTAGTAGAACAAAGTAAAAAAAATCAAGACTACGATGNTACATGCAGTAAATCTACAATTGTAAAGCTTATGGAAGAGACTTTATATTAATAGACAAGTGAAATTTTTACTAGAATTTTTTCCAGAAAAGTATTAACAGTTTTGGAAAGACCATCCAAAAGTAGTAGAACAAAGTAAAAAAAATCAAGACTACGATGACTAGAATAAAAGTTATGACTTTTTGAAAATTGAAAATTTTGGACATTGTGTTGAGACGATGTATCAAGAGATGGGCGTTTCAAAAGAACATAAAAAATTTTTTCAATTTTCAAAAATTCATAACTTCTGATACATTGATAGTAGAGACTTGATTTTTCAACTTCGTAATCCTNTTTTGAGACGATGTATCAAGAGATGGGCGTTTCAAAAGAACATAAAAAATTTTTCAATTTTCAAAAATTCATAACTTCTGATACATTGATAGTAGAGACTTGATTTTTCAACTTCGTAATCCTACTTTTTAATGGTCTTTCTGAAACTTTAGTCTTTCCTTCAAAAAATTTAAGCTAAAAACTTTCCCTGCAAAAAATACAACAACCTTAATCTGCTTTCACTAGCAAAAAGGCATAGATTAAAAGACTCTTCCATAGCCATTAAGATTTGTAAATTGACTATATGAAACCAACTTAATAGTAAACAGTTGCGTTTGGTTATAAGTCTTAATTAATTAATTTTTAGTTTGATTAATTAAATCCTTTCAGAAGATGACAAGACCTTTGTCCTAATTTGATTATCCCCTCCATCTCCTAGCCATACTCAAAGTTAACCTGGTATGAATTAATAAATATATTTTGAAAATAAATAATCAAAATATGAAAATAAATAATTGTGAGAAGAAATTACAACCTCAAGTTTCCTATCTTTAGTCTCTATTCTTAGATTTAAGTTTAAGGGCCTTGGACCTTAGCCTGTGACTCACAGATAGCGTAACAAAGTCCAGGGCACTATCTTGAAAAAAAAAAACTATAAAATACTAATTTACTCTGTTGTTAATAAAACAGTCACAATCTGAACATCAATTGATCCACTCCAATAGCATTTTTCCTACAATAATCAAAATAAAAAAATTTGTCTAATCAAAACCTAAAGTTAATGAAAGCCTTAAGTTTTATAACCCTATTGTTTGAAAATAAAGAGTTTTGGTAAATTATAACAATGAATATCTCACAAAAGCATAGTTTCCACTTTAATTATTTTCTTCCAACCTCCTCTCTCTTGAAAATGAAGACAGATACTACTACTACTACTGGTTGAACTGTTAGTTGTATAGATGACTGATGACTGGTGAGTTTGACTAATGGTTAAATTTGACTACAACAGAAGAAAAAGCATCGCTCGAGGGAGCAGCTAGCTAAAAGAGGTGAAAGCCCATTGTGTTTCATTGTAGTTGAGGGAGTCATTAATGACATGGAGAGTTTCCATTATTCTCAAGCAGGAGAAAACTGTCCACTTTTCAATAGTAAGTCGCTAGTCGCTAGTCGCTAGGATAAATGCTCACTTTTTTGGACAAAAAAAAACAAAATCCTGGTGATAGATTTTGTAATAATATACATTTTGAATTATTCGGCGCTCTCTGCTCTTTTACCTATGCAAAGCCTCTGGCTCACCTCACGTGAGTTGAAAAAAAGAGGATATGATGGTAATAGCGGATGACAATTTATGGCATTTTCAATCGTGGATAATGGAGAGAGGATCTACCAGATTTCTCCTTTCTATTTAGACTCAGTGAAAGCCCTAGAGATTTATGACCAAAAAAATATAGGAACTCACCCTTAGAAATGATCAGAGCCTTTTTCTAGGGGCTTTCTCTTCCAGAAACCATTTTAATGACAATTTTTCAACCCATTCACATAAAATCTTAAGGCTTAAAGGTTTGAAAAATACTCCATTTTTTTGGCAGTAAAAGTGTTAAGAAAGTCGTTTTACATTGTTTGGTCAGTCCATCAATCACAATTTTTTCTCATAACACCTGTCAACTTTGCTTTTTTTTTTAGGATGTAATATGAGCCAAAATGGTAGTGATGGAACAAAATCCATTGTGTCATGAAATCCAAACAAAAAATAAAATTCCATGATGGTATATAGAAGATATTTGAATTTTTCATGCTTATGAGAAATTGATCTTCTTGGCAGGGGATTTGTGCGTGTGGTGGTATGCTAACTTAGACTTTTTTTTTTCTTTTTTAGAACCTAATCGATTAGGTCTGATAGATGTCAGGTTTCAAGTTACCCCATTATATGAGAATTTTCCATCAAATGGAAAGTTATACTATAGTATTTAGACTATATTGACTAAATTCTACTTTCACTTTTCTTTTCTCTTGCCATAAAGTCATAAAAAATTAAAAGCATAACCTCTGAAGCACTTTAAAGCTTTTTATCCTATTTTTAAAGATTTACTTTTCCTTTCAAACTACTAATGGAAGATAAAAAAAAAATACTTGTTGGAGAAAGTTAGGGTGAAAGTCAACTCATCAACTAGGTTTCCATCTGTGGTTCATTTCTTCAAACTTTCTCCTTTATTCTTAACTCTGTTGTTCCTTTTTCACGTCGAGTGGCTCTCGGTGTATAATTTTGGTCATAGGAGTAAACTTTCATTTTATAAAAGTAACTTTCTAGGTTTTCACTAGATGGCAGAAGACTCAAGGTTTGAAGAAAGCTTTTGATCATTTCCTTATCTTAAGCTTTTTAGAGAAAGTTAAGAATGTTTTTTTATTTGATTCAATTGATTCAAGTGACAAAGGTAATATTTTAAGCTTAAAATGGTGACAAACAAAGACACTCCAACCTACACAGGGTTAATTAACTTAACTTAACTATTATAAGAATTTGTGAGTGGGCTGAAGCATTTATTTACTTTATGTTGTTTTCTAGACGTGGTTAAGTCGCCTAAGGTGATTGTTTGAAAAGATATGGTTAATTTTGTTCAAAATTTCATCCATTTTATTTTATTAACACTACTACTACTCCCATTTCAGGAGGTCAATATAGAATTTAATTTAGATTTTTTGAATCACTAGATTGATTTTTTTTTCTTATTTGGAAAAGTTTTTTTCTTATTTGACAATGCATAATTTACAAGTTTTTGATGTCTCGTAAATTGATTTTGATTCGTTTTAACGATATTTTTTTATCAGTTTTACAAAACCGTATCAAATAATACACTCCAGGTAGCTTTCTTATCAACTTATAGTTATTTGGTGGATGAGAGAATTTTTTTTTTGGTGAAATATAAGTGAAAGTATTAGAGTTACACGACTAACCCCCTCTCCCCATACTTCCCACCCCCGCCATTACATTTTCAAACACTTACTTTCTCCCCCAACTTTTTTTTTATAGATTTTTTCCCCTTCCCTACCAATGATTCACCCTCTAAAAAAAAATTCCCTACTGGGAAATCCCAAAAAGTAAAATTTTAGGTACATAGGGAAAGTCTATTTTCACCGAACCCTAGAGGTGAAAGTAAACCTTAGAATTACGCAGTGCCGTGTGTAATTTCACTGAAGGTAAATTTACATAGCCTAAATGTAAAATTAGAGGGTGGATAATTGCATTTGAGGCAATAATGGAGGTGAGTCTATTGAACCACCGCTCATTCTAATATAGAAGAAAGTTATGTAAATCCTCATCGTTTATGATAATTTTGAACCAACTTCTTATGAATTCCCATCAGAAGACTTTCTCTTTCAAAAAAATTTTTTTTCATATCCAAGCCTCTTTTATTTTAACGTCCACTTAAATGACTTTTTTTTTGAATAACCTGAATATAAAAGAAGCGCCTTTTCTTTCTACACAAAATTTCATTTTTAACGTTCCGTTTTGTAATGTATATTTTCATAATAAAGTTTGTGAGTATATGCTAATGGGCTACTTTCTCTTCCACAGTAGGTGAGGGTTTATAAAGTTTTATAATAATAAAGTTTCTAGTCAATTTCCTGTAAGGGAAAAAAGGACGACTCACCTCGTAATTTTACAAATGTCCATGTAAATTACGTAACTGGGAAATTGAAAATAGAACCAGGGGGTTGTAATTTTTTTTTTTTTTTTTTGAAAAAAAAAAAATGTAAGAATATAGTCTAGTTCTGAGGATTTCTGTCCCGTACATTATGATAAATTTTGAATAAAGTTGAAATAAGGATATTTATGGTTTTATATTTCGATATTCTTTGGACTGAATGGGGTAACTAATAGGGACGAAAAAGAGGAAGACACGGAATAAATTAGATTTTGTTAAAGGACTATACTTTCTCCAAATTCTATTGCCCAGACTCTTGAATTTTTTTTTTTTTTTTTTTTTTTTTTTTTTTTTTTTTTTATTTCGTCCTAGGAACCGTAGAATTGGCAACCACGAAATATTCACAAAGTCTCATAATGAGATCTGTGGAATAGTGAACCAAGACAAAAGGAACAAGATTGATTTCATATGAATAGAACTCAATTTACATATTCCATTTCCTACTACTTACCATAACGAATCAACGACGTGAGAATACAATCAACTACTTTTTATTTTTATTTTTAAAGAGAAAGAAAAAGGAGAAAGTTTTATACTTGTTTCTTATTATTTTGATTTCTTTTCTCTTTCTCTTCGTTCTGACTCAAAATTAGATTAGATAGTTTGAAAATATATATTATATACCATCGAGACAATTACAATTATACAGTAAAACTTGGATTGAGAATAAACTTAAGGGACAGATATATATGTTTAGTGGTAGTTTATGTTTATGCGTAAGCCAAACAAACAACATAGGGAATAGATTTGTTCCGTCTTATGAAATAGAAAAAGATTAAATTCCTATAAGGAATAGAGAAGTATAAATCAGAACTCAAAAAAAATTAGAATTTTTAATATAAATATCCAAAAAATCCGATAAAAAAAAATAAATCCGATTATTTAAATACGATTTTTTGGATTTTTATATTACTATTTTTATAATTTAAATCAAAATTGTATCTGAAAGCGCATTGAAAAAAAAATTTTTTATTAAAATAAAATTTTTTGTATAATTATCAATTATTTTTGTTAAAAAAAAAGTTTTCGATTTTGAATTTTAGTGTTAAAGTGTTTTATTTCATCTAAAATGAAATTGACCCAATTTTTGACCAAATTCTTCTGCCGTCGCAGTTATCCGCTACACGANTTTATTTCATCTAAAATGAAATTGACCCAATTTTTGACCAAATTCTTCTGCCGTCGCAGTTATCCGCTACACGATAAAGTGTCAAAATATTGTTAGTTGCAGGATTGACATCCTGATTATAGACTTTCTTGATTGCCCACCCGAGTTAAAAATTTGTATACAAATCCTTTCTAATTATGGACTAGTTGTTTCAAATTTGAAATGGGGTGAATAAAAGTTATTAAACTCAATCGCCTCTTCACAATCGATTAGAAAGAATGTGTGACTAGGCACAAAGTTTTAAAAATACTCTACAGATTTTCTTTCTAGTGAAGTAGAAACAAACAATTATATTAAAATAATCTACACAAAATTTTATTTGAAATTCATTTCACTCGAATTCTTCAGTGTTTGGTAGCTTAACTAAGTGAGAAGTATTCGAATTTTGTTTACAAACAATGAACTTTGAATTCAGATTGCATAATTTTAAAACAACAAATTCATTTGAATTGCGAATAACCTTAAAGTAAAACTTGCTTAATCCGATATTCGAAATGTGTAATTTCAGTGCAAAACATACTGGAATGTTATTTACTATAAATATTTTCATAATTTCAAAAAAATCACCATTCAC
>NIPM01000067.1:159711-220468 GCA_002738285.1 Holacanthella duospinosa | reverse complement strand
ATTAAAATTATTCGAAATAATAATTTTAATTAATAATAACATAAGTTATGACGGTGAGCTGTTCGATAAGGAACATTGAGTTTTGGATTCCGAATATACTGACGTCGTTTTATTTTCATGTTATGTAAAATTAAAACCAAAAATTGTATTTAAATTGCGATAGCTAAAGTAGAATTTTTGTCTCTTTGTTTTGATGTAGCCACAAAATTATAATTCCATCATTCTTTCTCAAAGTGGGGAAAATGACACTTGAATCAAGTGGGAATCTCTGCTTCTATATATTTATTAACATTCTTTATTTATTTTAGTTTCACAGTTTTACTAATTGAACAAATTTTTGTACAGTAAACAATTGAGAAGAGTTATTTTATAGTTAAGGATTTAAAGAAAAGTTTGGAATGTTTGATTTCTGAAATCACAAAAAATGCAAATACTGCGGCTGATCAAGTCTCATCATTTAATGACGAAAATTAATAAGTAAATGTAGTATTTGATATTGTTGGCCTTACTTTGAGTGTTTTCAATAAATTTTGACAACTGAAGTTTAGCTAACATAATACTATAGCTTGAATTTTAAAAATTGTAGAAACTTGATACTGGTTTTCAATAATTTCCTTCCAGTCTCAAGCAAGCCAGGATGGTCAAGTGGATAGCGCGATTGATATTAAATCTCAATTCTTCAGAAAGTCTTAAGTTCGAATACTGGGAGGGACAAAAAGTAAGAGTTCTTAGAGTGTGATTTTTTTTTATTCCACTTCTGCATTACAACGCATTATAAACAAAATTTCTAAACAAACCTTTCTTTCTAACACTTTAGAAAGGAGGACTGTTATTGTCACAACATTTCTTTCGCGGTTGCGCCTTTCTAGTGTGTTAGAAACAATATTCTGCCATAATTGTAAAAAGACGATTGTAAAAAACGTTGAATTCAATCCATATCTAATTTTTTAAGTCGGGCAGGCTTCCCTAGGTTAGTTACGAGAATCTGAATAAGTGTTACCTTGTTATTTAATTCTAACTTACCCCCGTCGAATGGTTAACCTTGAAATGTTTACTTAATTTTTTTGGTTACTTAATTTGCTCACCTGCAAGCTTGAAAATGACAAGACTGTTCGTTTGTTTATTAAATATTTACATGTTTAAGAACATCACTTAACATGAAAATGGTAATTCAATGTGACTGCAAATAGCCAAGGCTATGGGAAGAGACTTTTGGTCCATGCCCTTTGCTGGAGAAAAAGATGTGGTATTTATTTTTTTAGGGAAAGTTGTTAGTTTCAATTTTTTCTGGAGAAATACTATACAGTTTCAGAAAGACTATTGAAAAGTAGGATTAGAAGTTAAAAAAAATCAAATCTCTACTACTAATGTATCAGAAGTTATGATTTTTTTTGAAAATTGAAATTTTTGGATGTTATTTTGAAACGCTCATCTCTTAGTACATCGTCTCAAAATAACATTCAAGAATTTCAATTTTCAAAAAATCAACTTTTGATAGATTGATAGTAGAGACTTGATTTTTAAACTGTATATCCTACTTTTCAATTGTCTTTCTGAAACTGTAGAGTGTTTCCAAAGAAATTTTTTTAAATAACAACTTTACTTGAGAAAAACAACAACCTAATCTCGTTTGTCCAGTAAAGGGCATGGTCCAAAAGTCTCTTCCATTGCCTTTGCTATTTGCAGTTACATATACACTATGAACAGACACGCCCACTTAAATTATGTAGGATTAATGATAATTGAATTCATAAAAAAATTTAAATTAAAAATTAAGTAACCTTATTTTAGAACTTTGAGTATAGACCATGCACTTTCGTTTGATGTAAACTGAGAGAGGGTTGGTAGTAACAGAGTTGGGCTCAAGGTTGCTATGAGGAATTTAAAAAAAAATTTTAAAGTTTTTTGTAAATTTCTCATAGCTATCTTATCAANTGGGCTCAAGGTTGCTATGAGGAATTTAAAAAAAAATTTTAAAGTTTTTTGTAAATTTCTCATAGCTATCTTATCCAATGTATGTTGTNTCATAGCTATCTTATCAAATGTATGTTGTATGTATGTTGTATGTTATGTTGTATATTGTGTTGTAAATTTTGTTAGGTAAAATTCTTATTTTGCATACAAGTGGAATTTCCTATTCATTTTGAATTTGCAATTTTCGGCTCCACCGTATGGTTATTTTATTTCCTCCTCTTCTCGTGCTTTCTTCTTGGCATGAAAATCTCTAGAGATCTACGCTACATAAATACTAATTAAGTTTCCGACGTCTTCCGGTTTGTCTAATTTTGTATTAATGTGGATGTACTTTTTACTTACAGTTGGCGGAGTATGAGAGGCGAGTAGTGGAAGCAGAGAATCGTGCAGATGAAGCGGAAGATAAGGTAACAAATATTTAACCAACTTCAATTGCCTTCCTTCTTACATTTCACGACTACAAAATCCACAATAATTTATACAACAGTTGCATACAGAGAAAGAAGTTTAAAAATTTCTAAAAAGTTACAAAAGTACAAAGTACATTAAAAAGTTTGTAAACTAGCAGCGTATTTGGTATGAATTTAAAAGGGTTGATTCTACGACAATTCCTCACAAGAAAAATATCAAAAGCTGAGAGGGGGGATATGTGAATCGTCGGGAAAGAAAATGTCGTGGAGGAATTGTCGATAAACAAAACGAGACCACTTCCCCAAGTTAAATGATGTAAGAATTGGAACCAAAGTTGTAAAATTGAACCCAAAATACCTATTTTCAATCAATAATTTGTTAAAAAATTCATACAACTGATGAAATTTTCATTTAGTATGATTGAAATTTCATTGAAAATATTTTCTTTTTCTTTTTAACCTTGTCATGTCTACTAGAAAATGGTAATCTTGGAACTTGTTCTTTGGGAATTTATGGTCATTTTGCATTAGAAATTTATCACGCGTGACTCGCCAATGAAGCTTTTTTTTCCATTAGTTTGCAGACTTTAGTGGAACAAACGGAAGCTATTTTTTTTTTTTGACCAATCAAGGCCATTGGTTGACATATAAGCTATATACGATAAAATTTGTAAATAAATTACAAGTCCCCTGGCTTTATAGACTTACCATATACTTAAAGTACTTTGTAACTAAATTCCTTTACTTTCTCTATACCTTAGGGTTGGGGGCAAGGAGTCAGTATCTCATTTTGTATGAACCAATACGAAAATCTGAGGGTAGAAAGTTAGTAGTTAGCATGGGTCATGTTCATGTTAAAGTTCCATAGAGAGTAGAAGAAAGAGAAGAAGAAAGAAAAAAAAAGGCCCAGTCCCAAAAATCCTTAGTTTTTTTTTTATTTCGAGAAGGAACCTCGGTAGATTTTCGGTTCGGATCGACCTCCGTCCGAGGATCGGGTAACTCCGAAATATTTGAAATGGAGGGCTTCTTCCCCCTTCTTACTCTCATACTTTTCGTCTTTTAGTCTTCAGAATCATCCGTATCCAAACGGAGTTGAAAATTCCGTTCTTTTAGTCATTCTGTACAGATATTGGATCTTCTTTGCAATTATTGCTTTCTGATTCGGAACCGCGGAAATACTCAATAGGGGATTTTGAGAATTCATCCCGCGTAATTGTTAGCTATTTCTTTTAAAAATAAAAAAATATATATATTATATATATATATATATATAATAGAAAGTTTTGATCAGACATATTTTCCCTTGGGTTTACAATTCTCATAAGTACAAAGTTTACGAGAGTGAAGTGAAAGTAGGTACCGGTGAAAGTGATCGAGACAGAATCAACTCTAATGGGTTTGTTCTTCCGAGTAGGCATGAATAAGTGAGCAGTTTCTCTTGGTTTTTTTTTCTTTTCTAAATGTAATTTCCGAGTGAAAAGAAAAAGTTTTTTTTTTGGCAGTGACAGTGATATATGTGAATGTTTGGTTGGAAGAGAGTGAGTTAATTATCAGTGAAAGTTGATTATGAACTTACCGTGAGTAGTGGTAACTCGTAAAAGTTAGGTTTATGTTTTTCTTTTCGTCCTCTATCTCAGCTTTTTAACTAAAAAAAAGGTAGAAAATATGTTGTGAAAGGTTTTATTTTTAGCCAATTTGGTATAAAATAGAAATCTTTGATGGTTACTACTGAGCCTGGAGTGAAAGTGGGAGTGAGAGTAACCCAGTGAAAGTAACTCAATGAAAGTGGTCCAGTCAGAAAACGAGTCCAAGTTCAGGTTTGAGTCTGAGTTGGTGTTCAGTGGATAGGAATGAATAAATGAGGAGTCTCGTAACTTTCTCCAAGTGAAAGTTTCAGAAAAAAAAACTTTGTGTGATAAATGTGGTACAGATNTGGTGTTCAGTGGATAGGAATGAATAAATGAGGAGTCTCGTAACTTTCTCCAAGTGAAAGTTTCAGAAAAAAAAAACTTTGTGTGATAAATGTGGTACAGATAAAAAAAAACTTAGTGATGGTGGGAGTGAATAGTTTCTGTTACCTTATAACTAGAAATCGACCAAAATTCGTCTAAAAATTTAATTTTTAATTTTTTTTTTTTGAGATTTTTGTTCCTGACTTGGTCTGAATCCAAACTTTCTTTTTTCTTCTCTTTCTGTTGCTATTGATAAAGGAAATGTCAATCTGACTCCTCCTAGTGAAAGTTCATGATCAACAAGAGCATCTAAGGAATCTCAATTTCTTACTCAGAGTCTCAAATATGGGTTTACTGAGCATCTTTTGTGTTCCTGTTGATAATATGAATCCCAAGTTTGACCCTAGTAGTCACATCTAATGGAATTCAATGAATTTTGGACGGAATTTGGATGTAAAGAGACTTTTTGGAGGCTTTTGGGATTCAGCTGCCACCAATATTTTCGACCATCTTCGTCGACCAGGAGGTTAGGGAAAGAACTAAAGAGACAGTAGTAAATTTGAATAGCTGTCAAGCCTATATACTTAAAACATATGTCTCTAAATTAGGTTTTTCCTTATCTTAAACTTGTTTATTGTTCCATTAAGTCCTGGTGTGAGTCTCTAATATTTTCTCTTTATACCCCAGGTAGAGAGAAAGTCGTTCAAAATCTCAGTATTAGACTTGTAGGGAACAAAAGCTGTAGTGCATCCTTACACCTCTAAATCGATATCAAACCCATTATCTTTCACATGCAAACTGTTCCAAAACTATAAAGTCATAAATTTAAGCTGGAGAAAGATAGTAGTGAATCAATTATGACATCCACAAATTTTCCACTTTTACTAATTGAATGAATACCTTTCTTTAGAAACTACATATAAACGAGAATAAGAAGCAAAAGATTAAAAAAAAATCCTTACACAAATTTTTTAAATTTGGAGCAAAATGTATGAATTGAACTGAACCGACGCAAGCGGACAGACGGACATGAAAATTTTATAACCCTTTTCCTTCCGCTCTCCACAGCTTGAAAAATAATTTTTTTTTTCTTTTACATTTTTTTTTTCAGAAAAATACTGTCCACACAGCTAAATTTATATTGTATCCAAAATTAGATATTGTGTCTGGATATTTTATTTTCGTATACTACTTTAGTTAACCGAAATGATAAGATAGACTGCTCAATCAGTGGAGCGAAATTTGAAGTGCTACATGGTCTTCTCTAATTTCTTACAACTCGTTTTCTTTCCTTCGTTCAATATTTCCCTCTTCCTTGGCACCAGTTGAGAAAAACAAATTTTGAAATAGAGACTCCAAGAGGTACTGATGATGGTGGGAAGGGAGACGGTGACAGATGGAAGGCTTAAGTTGGTGATATTAGACGACAGGAAGAATATCTTATAACCGACAGCCGAGTATGGAGTGAGAAGCTAATCTCTTTCTGTTTTTGATGAGGAACGATCAAAAACCTTGAGTTGTCTCTTTTGGTCTATATTTGGTATCTTCTTGTCGACTGGCTCTTGTGGATGTGGTCCTTAGGGAGTAGACTCAATGGAGAGTGGCAGAACGTGTAGAAAGGAGGAATAAATAATTGCTTCCGGCCGTCATCCCCTCTTTTACTTTCACTATGTAAGAGACACTCCCTTCAGGGAGAAACCTCAACACACAAGTCTCTAAAACATTCTCTCAAATACATAAATTACTGTCCACAAGCGGAAGTTATAGATTGGATTCTGTTAGGAAAACTCCTACAGAGGTGGACTTTCAAAGTAATAAATTGGTCAGACTTGAATCAAAGTTCAGAATAAAACAAAACATAGATAGGTTGGATCTTCTCACTTTCACAGACAATTTTTGGAACCTTGAGTTTAGTTGTTTTTTTTTTTGGTGAAAGTTGGATAAAATAGTCTACACTACAGAACTGTGAGTTAGAAATAGTGGTAGTGGTAAAAATGTAAATTCAAATCCTATGGAGGGAGAAAGTACCATTGAGTTGTCTGTCTTTCAACACATGTTGGCTTTCACTTGGCTAAAATCTTGCTACCTAGACCCTAGCTCTTCATGCTTTGATTCAGTTGAGAAACCTAAGCTCTGAGTAATGGATTTTTCCAACCTGGTGACTTCTTCAGGTAGCTAAGGTTATACTGCTCCTTTAGTAGACTGAACATTTGAGGTAAAGGTACGCTTTTTGGGGGCACAAGGCAACAAATTGTCAAAGCAAATCAAATCATTTATTGTCTAAAATTTCTACTTTTTAGTACCATTAGTACAAATCAGGGTTCGAAGTCGGATTTAAATCCGATTTAAATCGGATTTAAATCCAAAAATAAAAATCAATGATTTTTTGGATTTTTATTTTTCACCCATTTTTACCCACTTAGACAAACTTGAAGCTAAATTTAAGCACCAACACTACATCCAAATTCAGATTCCTAGCTTCAATTTCGTTTTTGGTGAAATAAAGTACTTTAACACTTGTAAATTTTGAATTTGAAGAAATTTTTTCAGAAAAATTCGTAATCTGCAAATTAAAAAAAATTAATGCCCTTTCAGACATCATATTTTTGATTTTTGACAATTAAAAAATAAAAATCCAAAAAATTNAAAAAAAAATTAATGCCCTTTCAGACATCATATTTTTGATTTTTGACAATTAAAAAATAAAAATCCAAAAAATTCAAAAAATCAGATTTTTTGGATTTTTATATAAAAATCCAATTTTTTCGAACTCTGGTANAAATTCAAAAAATCAGATTTTTTGGATTTTTATATAAAAATCCAATTTTTTCGAACTCTGGTACAAATCAAAAGAAAAAAAATTGTATAATAATGCTAAAGTGGAGGAATTTTGATTTATCCATTTTATTCCTTTTGGCAAGGGGTATTTTTACTTACAAATTGGAAAATAGTCTAAAGGTCGGCATAATCGGCTCCGCTCTGGCTCAATTTTTTTTTCCAATTTAAAAAATATGAAACTAAATTAAACTATTATTTGGAGTAAATATGGCTATAAAAAACGAAAATTAGGAAAGATAGCTTTGTGAAAGAAATTGATAGGTTCATGATAAACTTTCATTATCTTTCTTCATTGTATTTTTTTTTGGATTCCTACTAGGAATGGAATGAAAGNAGGTTCATGATAAACTTTCATTATCTTTCTTCATTGTATTTTTTTTTGGATTCCTACTAGGAATGGAATGAAAGTTAGGAGTAATTTGTAACATATCAGCCTGAAAGGAGAAACGTGTACTTCGAGATGAGAATATGAATAAGGGAAATTTTTTTTTCAAATCTTTCCTGCCACTTATGTAGCTCGAAATGAAATTGTTGAGTGACATATTGAAACTTTGATGCATCTCTCTGGTGAAAAATATTTTTGAAAAAAAACTTTTGTTCGATGAAAGTTTATAGTGCGAATGTCGAAGGGTTATGCGTGATTTTCAAGTTAAATTTTTGAAAAAGTAAACTTTTCTTTTATATCGTGCTTTCATGTTGTATCGGATCCAAATTTCGTAGGCACAACAACGCCCTTTATTCGCATCAGATGATGGAAATGCTTGTCAATTCTTTACAAGTTTGCGTAAAACGCAATCAAAGCATTTCCACTGCGTCTAGCACGAACTGTAGATTATATAATTTTATATATATGTAACTTAGGGATGCGAGAGGGATAGGGAGGCTGTTCATAATCCAAAATCTCTGGGAAAACATGATTGGGAAAGCTAACTCGAGCCTTTTAGAATCCTATTGTTACAAATGGGATAATTTATTCAGTCAAAATCGTTGAAGGGGAGACGAAATGGATAGAAATATCTTCTCAGAGTATATGAAATCTTTCCATTTACCATCATAACCCATTACATGAAAATCCGGTGCCGATAATCTATCGTTTGGATTGCTGACATTAGAAAAAGCTTTCTTGTACAGAGTCCTCAGACTTTTTTATTGCCCTGTTAACTTATAAAGCCAATGGTGTTTTNTAGAAAAAGCTTTCTTGTACAGAGTCCTCAGACTTTTTTATTGCCCTGTTAACTTATAAAGCCAATGGTGTTTTTTTCTTCTAATGTAGTTAATATTTAGCTAAGTGATTTTTCACGTAGAGGGTGTTTAAAGTATAAGGGTGTGAAAAAGTTAGAAAATGACTTAGCGTACAGGGTGTCTAAAGTTTTACTTTGAAAAGGTTGCTTTCTTTTTACCTCTTGCTTTTTTATTTGGTAGCTAGACATGAAAGAGTTAAGCCAAGAAATGGTTCTGATAAGTAAACTACATAANTAGAAAAAGCTTTCTTGTACAGAGTCCTCAGACTTTTTTATTGCCCTGTTAACTTATAAAGCCAATGGTGTTTTATTCTTCTAATGTAGTTAATATTTAGCTAAGTGATTTTTCACGTAGAGGGTGTTTAAAGTATAAGGGTGTGAAAAAGTTGGAAAATGACTTAGCGTACAGGGTGTCTAAAGTTTTACTTTGAAAAGGTTGCTTTCTTTTTACCTCTTGCTTTTTTATTTGGTAGCTAGACATGAAAGAGTTAAGCCAAGAAATGGTTCTGATAAGTAAACTACATAAGGAGATTAAATTTTAAATTTTACAAAGAAAATTTATGATTTATACAGCGAACTAATTATTAGTTTATTAATTTAAATCTAATTTTATTGATTTTATAACCCGAAATCTATTATTTGTGTCTCAAAAAGTAGCTGGGGTGTTTATTTTTAACATCCCTAGCTGTGAATTCTTCATGCACTGCCGTGGGAATCACCTACTATTGAAACTCTTCTACGAAGAGTATGTAGTTGGTAGATGATTGCAGGGTAGTGTAGTAGAGCACTCTCAACAAACGAGACTTTGTGAATTTATTCAGTATTTTGAATAATTTTGTTTTATACATTTCTCTCCACAACAACCCTGGCAAACAACCGGATATATGCAGGGTGCCTCGTCTAAGGATTCCCTATACCATGGTGTTATATAGTAAACCTTATCTTCCTGTATGTTTTAATAGACAAAGGAATTTGATAAAAACCATCCCCTTAGTCTAGATTTATTTAAACTTGGTCCCCTAAACCTAGTGATCAATGATCACCCCATTCCCACTCAAAATTCTAAACTATCTCAACTAACCCCACTCACTTTTAATATAACGTGAAGTAAACAGATGAAACACTAAAATTCATTCTCATAAGTCAACCAACGCCACGCTAAATAAGAGGTTTTTTTTTGAGTTTCTATCTCAAGTTAAGTACGACTTTGTTAAGTTGACTTTCCTTGAATAAGACAGGAATTAGACGTACTTTATTTTTGCAAAAAAAATAAGAGTGATAAAATCAAAACGGAGAACACTGATTCATAGCCCTTTTTCCTTGCTCTAATTTACACAAGCGTCTAAAGTTTAAAAGTACAGAAATTAGAATGAGAAAAACAGCAAAGAGTGACTAATGTTAAACTTGTTGTCGAACTCGTGATTCATAACATCAAATAAATTAGGGAATTGGAAGCCCCCTATCTTATTACATTATAACTAAAATCTAAATCATTTCCTTTATGTATAGAGACGTTTGCCATTCAGGCTATATTCCACTTCCATTGACTATACTACATCATATGAAAAAATAATAATGGGTGTAACAGTTATCTCATTTTTGGCGATAGGAATACTTTAGATAAACCACCTTGTATAATGCAGGGACGTACAGTGAAATCATAGCACTCAGTTTTAAACATTGTAACTTGTTTAGTAAGGAATATTTTCAACAATTGCTGAATTCAATTCGAGCTTGCTGAATTTATTTCGGATTTTCTCATGATTTTCTTATGTCGAATTTTCTGGGGCGGATTTTTACGGGATGAATTTTTGTGAACTATATTTTTTATAGAATTATCATAACTTCGGTTTTTTCTATTCTCAGCAATAGGGAAGCAGTGGAAACTGCTGAAAAGATCTCCCCTTTTCCCAGAGACATGAGTCTTTTGTTCGGATTTTTCAGTCTTTCTAGCCACACTGTTAAAAATGTGGAATGGTTTTGTATGAGATTGAGTCAGTATTATTGATTGAATAGAGAAAGTGCTTGGTCTGCTACCCCTCGATTCACGTGGTATCATCCTGGTAGTACAATTTAATAATTCCAAGGCTTCCTCTTGGAACCCATTTTTCTTCCATTAAATAGAAGAGGATACGAAAACAATCCCTACAACGAAGATCGAGGGCGAAACTGCTCTTCATTTTGAGCTATCCTAGACATTTATGAATTATGGACTCAGAGTCTCTATTTGCACCCTTCTTTTGAAATTATCAAGGGGATTCCCAAGGCTTCCTTTTACCAAATTGGACGTATTACATATAAACATTTTAGCCTCATATATTTGTATGAATTGGTTTGTCAATACACGCTTGTCCTTGTTTGAGCCGAACCAAATTCGCCGCCATAAAACTACGTTTTCAGGAAATTAAATTGAATCGTTCCACTCAATGAACATAGACATATTGTCTTCAATTTTCTCTACACGGTTCACTTGGCTTTAATAAAATGATTCTTTGACAATTCGCAACTGAATTTGTTAGATTGGACAGTATGTTATAATATTGAGCCCTCAAAGAAAAAAGGAAAGTACTGTAAAAAGATTTGTGCGAGAGTTCTTACGACTACTCATCCAGGTTGTCAAGTTGTCTTAGCACTTTGGCAATCTTCGCTACCAAAACTGAAATAATCTCAGATCCATTATGCCCCCTTTCGGGAGATAAAGAAAGCATCAGAATCATATTATTGGTCGCTGTGAAACTCTTTGCCGAAAGTGAAGATCAGGCCTAACTACGGAAATAGAACTATAAAAAAATTGGAGAAAAAAGGTTAAAGAAAAAGTTGAGAATCATGTACAAAAAACATTCAGAAATAAAATAAACCTATAAAGAACATTTTATCTTCGATGAATAGGCTCTGTAGGGTGAAAGTAAAGAAAATACTGCTCCTTTTGACAAATAAAAAGAAAATTTTCAAAGAGGACAGCAACTAAAGTGACAGGAGAAATTGAGACGTTTGTAGCTTGAGTTTCATATGGGGTATAATTTTTACCATAGGAACCGGAAGTGTATCCAAATATTTTCACTACTAGTAGACAGTTTTATACTAATGGAAGTAAAAAACTAGAACTCAATCAAAAATTGAATATCGTTTCTCATAGTCGTTTCGTTTCGTTTCGTTTCGTTTGGTTGTTATAAGTAAAAGTAGGAAGTAGTGGAAGTGATAAGGATGCTATCGATAAATTTTATTTTACTTTACAAAAATGAACAGGGTTGAATGCATATGAAGGAAAAGGGGTGGGAGTGGGGGTGAACTAAAAAAAAATACTTTTGTTTTATTTCCTACAAATGGAAGTTCTCTTAAGTTCAAAAAACCCCCCACTCTACATGAGACCTCGTTTTGGAGAAAGTGAAACTTTGCCCATTTCTACTCCACCTTGTGCCAAGTAGAGAGCTCTTTCCCGGAGTGCGCTTTCATTTGAACACTCAAAACTGTCCATTCCCTACTTAAAATACTTTCATGTACTTTTACAACCTGAGACAACAACTCAACTCGAGACATAAAACGTAATCTAATAAAGTTATCTCCTATAAACTCCCACTGAGATGCTGACACAAGGACCAAAGTTCTCTCGGGTGAAAGTAAATGGAAAAAACACTTCTTCAGAATTAATAAGACAATAAACTGGATCATGTATCATTCTCTCTGGCGTATAACCCGCGTCTTATCCCTAAGGATCCTCCTAATCAAGTCTTTACTTTTGGTTATTGATAGCCAACAACCAAGATTTTTTGTCACTTGGTCAAACTAAATCATTTTATATCCAGATATACAGTGCTGGGCAAATTGACAAATGCTTGAGAAGTTACTTTTGCCACGTGCGCTTTGCTGGAGAAAGTTTGTTAGCTTATTTCATCCAATTTTATTGTGAGTATAGAAATTTTTTTTTTCGAACCAAATGATATTATTTTTATGAAACAACAATGAAGAGAAGTAATTTTTAAAATCAGGTCGCTTGGATAAAAGAGTAAAAAGTTATAATTTTTTGAAAATTAGATTTTCGAACTTAATTCTAAAACTCTCTTGCTTACTAGTAAAAGCATCTTAGAATAAAATTTAAAAAAATTTGAATTTCAAAAATTCATAACTTTTGATGCTTTGATCCTAGCAACCTAATTTAAAAAAGCTTTCTCTACTTCTCAATGTTCTTTTATAAAACAATATTATTTGATTCTCAAAAAAAAAATTTTTTTTTATAGAGATAAAATAGTTACACAAAATAGCTAGCGCAGGCTTTTTCCAACAAAGAGCAAGGGGCAAAAGATTTGCGCAAAGTTTTACACAAAAGTCTTACGCGTCTATTTATTTGTCCAGCACTGTATAAAGAGTGAAAAAAATTTTTTGAATATATTCACAAAATAAATTAGTAAAAAAAAACAATCTAAAACTTACAACTTCAATAGGTTTCATAGTTAGTGCCTTATATTCACAAGATTATGGTAACCCTTTGACTTGTGTTTTATTACACTATCTTCGAGTTATTACTAGAACAAGTGTTAAAATAAATACCATCACTGTTTGACTTATATTTGGATGTCCTTGGTCTATAATTCAAAGAAATGAGACTGTAAAGTGTAAACAAATGAATTAAAATGAAAGTAAATGGCCTGAAACTATAACTTTCTCCGCTTCTGACGTATGTGAAAAAAAAAGAAAAAAAAAAGAAAATCCAGTCTTTTGTAAATCTTAAGTGAGGAATTGCATGTCTCGTCAATAAAAGTAAAAGAGCGTGTGTTATCACTTTTTCACACTAGAAACACTTGAAATATTACACATCACACATGTCGAATAGTGTGACAAATACGTATCCAAAAAATNTAAAATGAAAGTAAATGGCCTGAAACTATAACTTTCTCCGCTTCTGACGTATGTGAAAAAAAAAGAAAAAAAAAGAAAATCCAGTCTTTTGTAAATCTTAAGTGAGGAATTGCGTGTCTCGTCAATAAAAGTAAAAGAGCGTGTGTTATCACTTCTTCACACTAGAAACACTTGAAATATTACACATCACACATGTCGAATAGTGTGACAAATACGTATCCAAAAAATNCTTCACACTAGAAACACTTGAAATATTACACATCACACATGTCGAATAGTGTGACAAATACGTATCCAAAAAATTTTGATTTTATTATTGAGCGTAATGGATTTTTTATCTTGATTTCTTATTTAGTCTATCACGGTGGTAAGTCCGCGGTTTGTTAGTACATATGTACAAAATAGTAATCATGTGAATAGCTCCCCATTAGTGAAAAAGTTCAAATTCGGTTCACCGCATCAGAGAATTTGATAGTTTCGTTGGTTTTCTAATATAAGTTTGAGTCGGTATTTAGTTATCCTCAGTTTCACTAGAATTGTGTGCCACTCAATGATTTTGAAATGGAAAAGGAAGAAATCGTTTCTCTTTTACTGGTTCCGGATCGTAACCTTTGTATAAATTTTTGTCTTATTTCTGGCACAAGGACGAGGTTTATAACCATCCAAAAAGAAAGTTTCTTACTTAAGAGAGGTAGTGAAAGTTTATGTTATACAATTGAAGGAATACTGTAAAGTTTGACAATGTTTACACAATTTTTACCCTCTCCCTCTACCCCTTGTGTATCTATTAAATGAGAATCGATAATTTTGAGTTTTTCATCCATGTCTAATTACAAAATAGTTTCATCAACAATGAGAATAGTTCCGAAGATTTTATATCTATTAAATAAATNATCCATGTCTAATTACAAAATAGTTTCATCAACAATGAGAATAGTTCCGAAGATTTTATATCTATTAAATAAATGTACTTGATAGGTTTTTGCATTGGAACATTAACTCTTGTATAAAGAAACAGAAAAGTCATCCAAGGTAAAAAAAAAAATCGATTTTTACTATCTGAAATGTCGGCGAAAGAAAAAGACAATTCAAAAGTCGGAGAGGGTATGGTTTTTCATAGAGGGGACATTATCGCGACTATTTTGTCGTGAACTATTTTTTTTGGATGAAAAATAATCGTAAATAACTTTTTGGTAATTTTTCATATTTTGCCAAAAATTCTATCCATAAAAATTTAAAATAAGCTCCCAGTGAGAAAATGTGATAGGGAAATCCATGAAGGGTAAGTGTAATGGTCTTAAAGTAAAACCGCACTTTTAGTCCAATTTTACTTGTAACATTCTGAAATTTCAATTTGGTTGAAAGTTCGTATATATATTTATGATGCGATAGGCTAAGCTGTTGAGAAAAGATTGGCACTTGTAATAATTTAACGTCTAACTCGATTATCATCACACCTACTTAAACTGATCATATATAAATCCTATATCGAATCAAACTCTAATATTTAAATTTTATTAGAATCTATGACTAGTTGAAAAAATTCTATATTTAAATTTATAAATTTTTAAGCTAACTCTGTTAGAAAAGTTTACACATATTAGAGAAAATATGTTGTTTCTAAGTGAAGTTGATAGTTTAAGACACTAGGCGATAAAATAAGAGAATTCATATTCCATATCAATGAGTTGGGTTGACTTAGTGTATTTTTGAATGCGTGAGTTGGTAGAGAAATTGAGGTACTCTGAATGCATTGGATGCTAAGGATCTTCTTTACTGTCTTGATTTGATAGGTTCAAGAGAAAAAAGGAAGGAATCTCATCATTAATTTAAGTCCTATCTTCTTCCCTATGAGAGGAAGCATGAGGAGGGGGGTCTTTGAATCTAAGGATATAATTTAAAACCACTCTACCACTTCCCAACTAACTTTTCTACTCCTACGGCATTCCCACAAATGAAAGGAAGTTTGAGTTTGCAAATGGAGATTCGCAATATGAAACCTAGAGAACTAGATTGGATAAGGGAAATGAGAAGTAATGGAGAAAAACTTTCCTTTTCACTTGAGAAAGACGCATTAGTTCTTGTTAGGCAGAATTTCTAAAAACTTTCTAATTGAGCCTATAAACTCTCTGCCGACTCTAAACGGAGACCTCCATTACTTTCCCATCATGAGATTTTAATTACTAGATAATAAATAAGAAACTCTTATGAGCTAAACAGCAACATCTGCAACCATTCCTTGTAGACAAAGTACAATTTTTTAAGTCTAGTACTTACACAACTGGTGAGTCTAATAAGTTCAAACATACTGTATCTTAGAAACCATTAGAGAAAAAACACATTTCGTGGTTTTGACAGACCAGTGAGAATTGAACCCAAGTCAAGCAGAATTGTCGAAGGAGAACTATACCACTAGGCCACACCTCCTGGCCAAACGAAAGGTTAGTTATAGTAGTATATAATTATTTCTCATTAGTTTCAAATTGTCTATGAATATCAGGAATGTTCTTTCTCTTTCATGATTCAGTAATTTTCTTTCTCTGTGTGTTGTTATGCATAATAAGTAGTGAACCTAATAAGTTTAACACACTACTACATAATGGAAAATCATTAAGGAAAAACCAAACTTTCTGGTTTCATCCGACCATCGGGAATCGAACCCAAGTCATGTAGAATCCTCGAAGGAGAACAATACCANCTCTTTCATGATTCAGTAATTTTCTTTCTCTGTGTGTTGTTATGCATAATAAGTAGTGAACCTAATAAGTTTAATACACTACTACATAATGGAAAATCATTAAGGAAAAACCAACTTTCTGGTTTCATCCGACCATCGGGAATCGAACCCAAGTCATGTAGAATCCTCGAAGGAGAACAATACCACNAACTTTCTGGTTTCATCCGACCATCGGGAATCGAACCCAAGTCATGTAGAATCCTCGAAGGAGAACAATACCACTAGGCCATACTGCTTGGCTAAACAAAGGTTTAGTTATAGTGGATAATTATTTCTCATTTGGTTCATCGGATTAGTTTCCCATTGTCTACGAATATCAGGAATGTTCTTTCATGATTTGGTAATTTGTTTCCTCTGCTTTCTTCGTGTATTTTTAAGCCTGTATCCTGCTACGGAGGGATTAGAGTTTAATGGAATGGAATTGTGGTGGAGTTGGAGGGGGGGGGGGGTCAGAATTAGACACGAGGATGCCGAAATAATTTGATCCTGGTTGTTCCTTCTCTTCTCATGACCTCTGAGCGTCTTCATGTCACAAGGGATCGACCCAAGAAAAGTAATGAGAGGCAAGTCGAGACAGAAGAACAAAAAGAACTTATTGCTTTCTCTTGGTAAATCCATTGTCTACAGAGAGGAAGAGAGAATGTAGTAAGTTGGTTCTTGGGAATGTTTTCCTTTGGTCATTTCCTCTTTTGTGTGTCGAGAGACAAAATCTTGTGATTGAAGTGCCCATTAGTCCACTTTCGTTTCATAAGATCAACCTCAAACGGAAAAAGTACTAAGGTTCACTTTGTAAGGAGAAAGAAAACGAGATCTAAAATGTGATTGATCACTCAAACATTTCTATCCTCATCCTTCAAATTCAAGTGACAATTTTATACTTTATATTCCGAAACAAAAGTTTTTTTTTGGCTATTGTCAACTTTTCACTTGGTTTGTGTGAAAATTTTTACTGGGATATGTGAAAATTCACTTATAGGTTGTTATTGTTAAGAGTGACTTTCATGTGAATTCTCCTGACCCAAAACAGCCAGGAGTGAATTTTCGACTTTGTAAATTATGTCTTTTACTTTAGCAAGAAATAAAAAACTTTTACAAAATACAAGATTTTCCTGACTTTCTCCTCAGCTTTCTTCACATGTTTTTCTGCTTTACTGAATTTTTGATTTAACTTGTTACAAAAAAACACTTTACTATGGACGTGGGAGTTGAAGATGCTTTAGGAAAATCCTGCCAGCATCTTTAGAAAACAGACTTTTAGACTTGAGCTTATAGAGAAAGTCAACTTTCACTTTGCAAAAAAAAAAAAAAAAAAAAAAAAAAATTCTCCGCTGATGGTTTGTGGTAAAATCTAAAGTTTCAAAAGTGAAGCTAAGCGAAACCAGAGACCCATATTTGGTTTCTTCAGTGCTAACTTATAACCTTGTATTTTTTATAATATTGCGCTTCGTTTCACTCTACAATCTTCATGGTCCAATTTTCTTCGTTGCTTCATCCATTTTGAACATTTTTTTGCTGATTTTTTCAAAATTAAATGAAAACTTGATGTTTTTTAGTATGTCTCAATGAATCCTAAAATGAATTTTTTGAGCAAACACATGACACTTTTTTTTTATTCTAATATAACATGGTTTTTCAAACAAACTTAAGACCTCAGTTGAAAGTATGTTTCTCTAGCTACCAAATTTTCATGTCTTAGCTTCATAACTTTGACATCATAAAAGCAGAAAAAAGGCTGAGGTGTTAAGTTTGAAAAATCCTGTACATTTCTATATTCGCTACGGTACTTTCACTCAGAAAATGAGTTTCTAATTTTAACTTTTTCATTTCCGTCTTGTTCAGCATGACTAAGAACAGTGAGTATACAGTATCATTTGTGTGACAATTTGTAAAGTCAATTGTGGCTATGAGAATAGGATTTATGACCACTGCTATTGGTTGTAAGCTTTATTTCAACTTAGAGTCTATAGTTAGTTGCATCGTTTCGTGAGTACAATTTTAATCAAATAAAAGCAGAAACTCAATTTGTCCATGTCTTAGAGTGAGTAATTGATTTCTAGATTCTCTCAAACCAAGTCTACAGGTTAGATTTAAAAAATTTAAGATAATTCACGTTAGAGTTCAAATACCATCAGTATTGGTATAATTCAAAAACTTTTTTTATTTTTGAACTTCCCTCCTTCTGATATTCTCCTGTATTGGTACTTTACCTGAAACTTTTTTTGACTAATTTTACTTGGAAAAAGTAAACATGTAAGTTCAAAAGTTTTCAATAAGTAAGATTGAAAACAAATAAAAGAAACTCATATTGGCTCAAGAAGGACCGAATTTCACTTACTTTTATTTTTTTCAAAAAAAACTTAAGAATTGAAATCAAATACTCAACTTTTCCGATTTAGAAACTAGGAAAGTAAAATTATAGTAACACTTNGGTATAATTCAAAAACTTTTTTTATTTTTGAACTTCCCTCCTTCTGATATTCTCCTGTATTGGTACTTTACCTGAAACTTTTTTTGACTAATTTTACTTGGAAAAAGTAAACATGTAAGTTCAAAAGTTTTCAATAAGTAAGATTGAAAACAAATAAAAGAAACTCATATTGGCTCAAGAAGGACCGAATTTCACTTACTTTTATTTTTTTTCAAAAAAAACTTAAGAATTGAAATCAAATACTCAACTTTTCCGATTTAGAAACTAGGAAAGTAAAATTATAGTAACACTCGTCTGATTTATCTTTTCAACATAAAAAAAATATACAGTACGTCTCAAAAATTTTAATTCTTGAGTTAAATTTATGAAACTACTGAATGATTTTTTCATGTTTTCGTTTCACTTTTCTAATTTGTAAAGTGAGTTTGAGAGGGTTGGGGAGCAAGGGGGTGAGTTGGGGGGTGTAATTTTGGCACATACTGCATCATCATCATAAAAAATCAAATGGAAATTGTTTGGAGGGATAAAATCAAGTCGAAAGTGAAAGTAGTTGGAAAAAGCAATGGAAGAAATGAAATAAATCAGGATTGTGGCCAAGACTTGAAACATTTGGTTTGTTACTAAACAAAAGTGCTGATGAAATGGTATTTTCTGAGGACAATGGATGTTAATGATTAATTGAGCTGTCTTATATAATTCTACGCTCCGCCAAATTTGAAATTTCTCGGATAGTACGAACACATTTAGTTATTTCTTGCCTCAACTAATAACCCAATCTGTCATTTTTTGTTAGGACAATTTTCACTTCCGTTTTCTGTATAAAATGTTTCACTCATTTCCTCTGTGATTACTTAATCTTCGTGTGTCTCATTATGTATAAATTTGTCATCCGCTTTGTGCAATGAACCGCTCAACATCGTCCGCTTTTTTCCCAAAAGAGTTGAAAACTTTCTCTTTTGTTTCTAATAAATTAATTGTATATGACAGAAAAAAAAATAACAAAAAATAACAAGAAAAAAAAATTCATCTATAATTTCCTCTCCAGTACTTTCACTATTCATGCGTATGAAAAGTTAACTTTTATTTCCGGTTAGGGTGTGTATAGAACATATAATCAACTAATTATATTATCCACGAAGGAATCTACTTGGTTCTTCTCTCAAGTTATTTTTTAGTTTGCAAAAAACGACATACAGACTTTGCATGTTGTAATCTACTTTCATTAAATATTTAATAGCTACATTAATTATTCAACAGGAAGCGATGTTTTTTTTTAAGACTCGGTGTACATCTTATATGGGCTTAGAAGAATGTGCCAAAATGTGTGTCATGTCTCATGTGACGTTGCCAAATGGTTACTTTTTTATTACTAATTTGACTTCTAAAAGGTCTTNTGCATGTTGTAATCTACTTTCATTAAATATTTAATAGCTACATTAATTATTCAACAGGAAGCGATGTTTTTTTTAAGACTCGGTGTACATCTTATATGGGCTTAGAAGAATGTGCCAATATGTGTGTCATGTCTCATGTGACGTTGCCAAATGGTTACTTTTTTATTACTAATTTGACTTCTAAAAGGTCTTNTATGTGTGTCATGTCTCATGTGACGTTGCCAAATGGTTACTTTTTTATTACTAATTTGACTTCTAAAAGGTCTTTTTGTCAAATCCCGTTGGAATTTACAGTAGAAATTGTAAATATTTTAAAACTTGTGTCTAGAGTGAAAGTTAGTTTAGTAAAAGTCATAGTTGAAATATTTTTCTTATTTTTAAATTTTAGTTTATTTATTTTTTTAAAGTTCATCATCTAAAGAGCTTAGGATCAAAAGAGCCGCAAACTAGTAAAAATAGTAAGAATTTTAAAAGCCTATTTATAAAATAGAAAAAAGAAAATATGCTTGAGAAAAATAAAAAGAAAGAAAATGAGTTGTAATTTCTAAACACTTGGAAAAAAGTTGAAAGAAAGTTGGTTAAACTTTTAATGTATTTCTTAACAGCAGTTGTTGTAATAGTAGAAAACGTGGAAACCGTTTCTTACTCAAAAGAACGAAGACTTTGAGTAATAATTCTAATTTATCAGACACTACTAATTAAAGTGAAAATCTAATTTATTCCCTACCGGAAGAGAAAGTTCAAAAAAATTTAACAATAAAAAAAAATTTTTTTTTTTCTTGTCTATAGGTCCGTGTGATGGAGCAGCAATTGTCCGAAGCCACATCAGCATCAGCATCCACCGCAGTTGCAAATAATGTTTCCTGGGGAATTGGTGAGGAGGCCGTGCAATTGTCTACCCTTCAGAACGCTGTCCGTGAAAAAGAGCGTGTAATATCAAGACTAGAGTGCCAAGTTGAAGAACAGGTCATTGTTAAATTATTATTCTATATTTTTTTATATTTTAATGTTTTGATGTTTTCTCAAAGTCTTTTTCTTTACTAAGGGTGCTAAGGGCTCCTTCCGTCCTTTGCTTCTCATTCCGTCCTTTGCTTCTCACAAATGAAGCCACTCATCTCATTGGCCCTCTGCTTCCGCTTTTCCAGAGCTTCACTATCTTTTTTTCTTTCCCACACTCTTACTCAAATACGTTAGAATTGAGCTGCGGGTGTTGAAGTATTTACTCAAGAAAGATGCTTTCTCTGTTCTTGTCTCAACTTTCTTGAATATGCACGAAACTGTTGGATGAGACAAGAGAAACTTCATTAAGGGAAAGCTTTAACTCATTAAAATTTCACTTCGTCGCTTTCACCGGAACGCTTTAAATTTAAATTACTTGAATCCTAAGACATTGCCTACCCTCATGGTACAGGGTGATTAATTTTTTTTTGATTCTATGACAATTCTCTTCCGACCAAACTCGCACCCCTCCCGCTCCAGCTCGCACCCCCACTCCCCTCCTGCCCGCTTCCATTTCTGACAATTGGTATGAGTAAGGCAGCGCGTTGTCTGATGCACTCAGGGTTACTTCCCTTTATGTTTCTATCTTAGGTTTAAAAATCCCGCCAGAAATTTCAAAAACTTGCAACATTTAGGCTTAAAAAGAGCATCAGAAACCACTGCCTTACTTTGAGCCGATAATTTTTTCCATACGATAATTCCACCACGATAAAAGCTCCTCTTTTTTTTCTTACTAGATTGATGATGTCATGAGAGAATTGTCGAAAGGATATTATTATCTGCAGACGATGGTTTTTGCACCCTTGAAAATCTACTACCACTCTATTTTATTTTTCTATGACGTAGCTTCCTTATAGTCTCTATGTACAAGCATTTATAGGAAGTTAGGTAGACACATAAGTACCTTCTGGATAATCGAAATAATAAATTGTTTTTGAAATTTTTATTTTCCACCTTTTCATTTGTCCACCGACCAGTTAGTCTCAACATAGAATGAAAGAAACTACGGTAAAAGTGGAAAAAGAAGGTAGAAAAAATGATTAAACATTGTGTATTTGTTGAAGCTTATTTTTAGCTATATTTTGATGCATAATGCAGTACCATTGTTGTAAAAAGTTGATGAAATCATCGTATACTTGAGATGATCAACTAATTGACTAGTGGTTGAGGGTTTAGAATATAATTTTGCCATTTTCTCTTAGAGTTGTGCGCCAATTAAATAAAATAGACAGATAGATGATGGGGTTAGGAAAATTGGCATAAATGGAGGGCATGTGGGATTTAGGGATTTGCAGACTTAACAAGATTATAACCTAAAAGCATTCTTTGAATTATGGATCCCAGTAGAGAAAAAAGTCCTTTTGTCAAAAATTCATTATAGCCATTTCGTCGTCGTCTGCTGTCCATTTGTACATTGGGTTGTGGAAGTGACGAGTCTGACTGGTCCATGGGCCTTGGAGTTGGACATGTTAGGAAGGCATTCGACTGACAATGGCTCCCTGGAGACCCATCTCTACTGAATAGAGATGGGGGATGACACCCTTTGGAGTCCTAATCTTCTTACTCACAAAACTTCCTATACCTCGCATATTGATTTCCTCTTCTAATCCAATTTACTCCCATAAGCTTCAAATCCTCTTCGGGATGATGGGACAGAATCAGACAGAATTCAAATGATCAAATTCATTCTAGATTGACTTCTTCTTTGCTTTCTCTTTGTCACCTGCTCCACTCTTTCTAGATACTTTCAGTTTGAAACTCAAACCAGCTGGACTTACGAGGCGCTTCATTCTATTTTTTTGCATCACAAAAATCTACAGAGTGAATAATTTTTTTTTGCTCCCTAGAAAGCTTGCTATCATCTGATATTATTTCCTTATGTCGTGGTTTAGTTGTAGTCGGTGCAAATCTCTATAGGAAGTCTTGGTGATGCATTATTGGTAACCTATGAATAAGTCAATCAAGTCGGAGGAATCAATTTTAGAAATTTTTATTTAGAGCCTTTATTTAGTTTGGCGCCTTTAGTCTCTGATAAACTACAGGAGTAACCGAAGTTTTGAATCCCAACGAAAATTTCATTTCTATGAAACCAGCTAAAGATTTAATAAGAGTAACTTCATATGCAATGTAAATGTACTACTAAAAGTTGGTTTACATTAAATAATACTCATTCTCAAGTGTGAAAGTGTAAAATGAAAATGAAATTTAGTATGCTGACTTTACTATTTTTGAAAAAAAATTTGATCTCGTTGTGGATCAAAAAATGGCTTTGTTTTATTGCCAATTTTCAAGAAAGTTGATAAAAAGAACGGATGCAAAAACTTTTTTATTGCTATTCAAAACTCAATAAAGTATAATAAAGTATGAGAAACTGTAGTAAAGTGGGAAAAGTGCGTATAAGCAAAAAATAACCACTCTGTATTATTGCAAAAAAAAAANTGAGAAACTGTAGTAAAGTGGGAAAAGTGCGTATAAGCAAAAAATAACCACTCTGTATTATTGCAAAAAAAAAATTTTTTTTTTTTTTAGAAAAATTGAGTAATAAGATGAAAGGCTTTTTTTTTGTCTCTAAACCTTCATGTTTTTGTATGTTATTTTTATATAAAGGGTTGACAAAACATAAATTCACATGGAAGACATGAAGCCAAATTGGTTATGTTTCTCTGAGCTTTCTTCTCATTNTGAGAAACTGTAGTAAAGTGGGAAAAGTGCGTATAAGCAAAAAATAACCACTCTGTATTATTGCAAAAAAAAAAAATTTTTTTTTTAGAAAAATTGAGTAATAAGATGAAAGGCTTTTTTTTTGTCTCTAAACCTTCATGTTTTTGTATGTTATTTTTATATAAAGAGTTGACAAAACATAAATTCACATGGAAGACATGAAGCCAAATTGGTTATGTTTCTCTGAGCTTTCTTCTCATTGTGTACTTTCTCCGCAGAGATTGTTTGCTCTTCTGGTCACTACAGTTGGATGTAATGTAATCCTATTTCTTGGTATTTGGTGAATGTTGTTGGTCAAAGTATTGGTATTGTATTGTTGACAGAAGTGTTTGTTGAAGATATAAGAGTGGATGTGATGATCCTTTTGCTGCCAAAATTCAAACTGAATACACACCTTTCTTTCTCTCTCTTTCTTTCTCCACTGGTACTGGTACTGACCTCAGGAGAACCATAAAGATTTTTCGGTTCTGAAACCAAATGGGCTTTTTAGACCTAGTGAAAAAGTTTTATAGGAGAATAGTAGAATTTTATATTAGAGATATAATAGGAAGTGAGTCAATGGAAATTGGTTGTCCTTCGGGCACCTTCCTTTATGAAGCCTTTTCCAGACTTTCTCCAGTCCATAACTTAAGTTTAGGAGATGACTTTCTCTTTTGGAGTGCTCTTTGGAATGAAGGATGAAGTAGAGACTTTCTACACACTCCCAACTCCATGGAAGATTACTGAAGCTACAGAATCGTCGTAATTCCAGAAAGATTTCCGGATTCCCTGTAGTGAAGATGAGATGTAAATGGAATGAGATTCTTCGGTTTTTCTATTCATTCTCATCATCTCCGTCGATACAGGAAACGAGGTCGACGGGAGGAAGGAAAATCCACACTTTCACTATAACAGTGGAGAAAGTTTTTTTTCTCTCTTGCTTTTATCATCTCTTCATCAACTATAGAAATCCAACTCTTTCTGAAAGAAAAGAAATCCAACTTAGATTTTGAGAATAAATCCACCTGGCTTCGAGTCGATGAAAAGTTAGTAGAATTATTTACAACTTTCTTCCATTCAACGTATTTTTAAGACTAGTTTTATCACCTGAATCACCTCGTACTATTGAAAATGTCAACACATTTTTTTACCTTCTTCTACAGGGTGGACAACTTTTTTTAATTTATGCTTTCACTCTTTTCTACATCTTCATTTTTGATGGAACTAAAACCTGGTTTTGGTTGCATTTTTAATAATACTAAGATAGGTAATACCGGAAACTTAAAAAGCAAAAATGCGAACCATCAATTTTTTATGACGGACAGACGGACAGACGGACAGACGGACAGACGGACAGACGGACAGACGGACAGACGGACAGACGGACAGNTTTACAACTTTCTTCCATTCAACGTATTTTTAAGACTAGTTTTATCACCTGAATCACCTCGTACTATTGAAAATCTCAACACATTTTTCTACCTTCTTCTACAGGGTGGACAACTTTTTTTAATTTATGCTTTCACTCTTTTCTACATCTTCATTTCTGATGGAACTAAAACCTGGTTTTGGTTGCATTTTTAATAATACTAAGATAGGTAATACCGGAAACTTAAAAAGCAAAAATGCGAACCATCAATTTTTGCAGACGGACAGACGGACAGACGGACAGACGGACAGACGGACAGACGGACAGACGGACAGACAGACAGCCGGACAGACAGACAGACGGACAGACGGACAGACGGACAGACGGACAGACGGACAGACGGACAGACGGACACTACAATTCCAATACCTTACCACTACCAAAGTAGTCTATGAGTAATAACCAAACTTTAGTAAATCGAGCAAAACTGTGTATTATTCTTATTTTTTTGTACAAGTATAACGTGGAGGGTGGTTTTTAGTAAGACCGATTCCAGTAATATTTTCATTACTAAAAAGTACAAATTCTGAATTTCGTAATTACAAGTATGTTTTTTTTTCACCAAAAATCCTTTCACCAACTCAATTCCCGCCAAAATTTCAATATCGAAAATCAGTAGCTTTTGGCGGAAATTGAGTTGGTGAAAGTACTCAGAGTCTTTTCCATTTTTAGGTCTACAGTACCTTCCATACTTATCACCAAGATATAAACTATCAGGCCTGGAGTCTGGACACTTTAGGAAGGAGTGAAAGGAGTTAATAAATTTTGGACACTCTGTATAAAAAAATAGTCAATATGTTTTCAATTTCTTGGTATTGTCTGTCATTCATGATCATTTCCAGTTGAAGACGTGTAAAAATTTGATGAAAGGTTTACAATTGCAAGCTGGCAGAGACTCAGCATAAGGTTGATTTGGAATATCATTGAAATATTCCCAAAGACTTTCTTTGATGTATAATTTTATTCAGAGGATTTTGGCATTTAGAATAAAATACTTTCTCCAGCATGACAAAAAAAAAGTGTCCAAACTTATTCAGAAGAAAGTAAAGTTTTGTAGGAGGAGTGAGTGGAGAAAGTCCATTACGTTTACTGCCGGTGGTTTTTCTGAAAAGTCTGTTTAGTTCTCGCTCTGAATTTCTCAAGAAAACGAGTTTTCTTAAAAAAAAATTTTTTTTTTTTTATCTCTGCCTCAAGAAAATTTAGTTTGTAAAGTGTAAGGTTTAACTACACCACTACGACTATAATTACTTTCTCTACATCTTTAGTTTTGTGGTTTTGGACGCTCATAGGCATTTTCCAGTCTAATAATCCAACCGCTGTTGGCTCATGGAAACTAACTCAGTTCGATTTTTTTTTCTTCAAAAAATGCCGCCCAACTGCTGCCGTCATGGTGTAAAAGTAATCACAGTTTTAATGGGTACAATTGAATTTGATACAATTTTACTCAGCTTATATTTCATTTTTTACGCCTTTGTGCTAGATTCCTTTCCCTCACTTTCACTCATGCCTCTCCTTCTGCTTTCACCAAAATAAACTGAAGAAAAGAAAATGGGAAAAGTTTAGTGGATAATTTCTGTTTAACATTACTTTCCGTTTATTCCCATTGACTCTCCACAGTTTGAGTCATAATAATGACAAAGTTTGGTTTTATTATAGCGTTTGCTCCGACTTCAAGAATCCCGACAAGTCGAAGAGAAAGCAGCCAAAATTAAGGAATGGGTTTCAAATAAGCTTCGTGATGTGAGTCATAAACTTTATCTTCCTTAGGATGAAACTTCAGTGGAAAAAATAAACTTTGGAAATAGTGTAAATTGTAACTGATTTGGTCAATTTTTTGATTTTTTTTGTTTCTAGCTTGAAGGTCAAAATGAGCATCTGAGGGAACAAAATCAAAAGTGTGAAACACAACTGGACCTCCTTCGCTCACGACTGACGCAACTCTCACAATTGAGTACGATTTCATCGAAAAGCAAGGACCGTCATTCTACTGAGGCAAGAATTTATTGTTGTTTTAATTTGTTGAACTTAAAAGATACAATAGGAATGCTGTATATTATGGTTTAGGGTTATATATGACTCTTACTCAGTGACTCATGAGTCATGCGACTCGTGACTCAAGCTACTCGTGCATTATGTGATTCTCAGTCGAACGCAACCATACTTTTTTGAGACTGATTGAGTTCGTTAGAGTGACTCTGACTCAGCGAAGAAATGAGTCACTGAATTTTGGATTCTGAGTCAAGTGACTCATAGGTCTAAATATACTGTCTGCATGACTGAGTTGTGACTCAATGACTCAGAATTTTAAGATTAATTTTTATATTGTAAGTTACGGTATTTTTTTGAACTAAAACTAGTGAGTTGCATGAATCATGATTTGGGCATAGTGAGTCACGTGGCAGGAGTTGTTGAGTAATGACTCCAAGTCACTTTTAGTTTTAGACATTGATTACCCTGACCCAGTGGGTCAATGGAGTTTAAGATATGACTGTGACTTAGGAAATAAATTGGATGTATTGGAAGACCTACTTTTACTCAAATCGATCAACATTTATTGCTGTTTAACAGGATTCCTCAAGAGGGAGTTACGAAGGTGACAGACCACCAAGCGATGAAAGTCCGCCACCTGATGGTTCCGACAGTCAAGTGACCTCTCTCCAAAACTCAACACAACGACCCATTTCCGCAACTGCAGCTTGTCTTGCTGCAATTCGGAGACGCTCAGGTGCCTTTGATACTCCAGAAGAGCGACTCCAAAGAAGAAAAAACAATAACACGTCAAATTCAGGTAAGTCATTCTTCACTGACAACACCTTTGGGATTTAAAGTCTTAAAGTTATAAGTTTACTCCAGGGTTTTAGACTTGAAAACTTTTCCAATATTGTCTTCTTGTTTCTAGGCTCATTGACTCAAGAGCGAATGTCAAGGGATTCCCGAAGTTCTCGCGTTGACTCTGGGTCAGTGGACATGGAGACTCCGCAGAGCCTAAGTCCAAGGAGTCCACTCAATGCCCTCGAATCCTCACTCCAGTTGCCAAATTCAATTACGAGACAGAGTAATTCCTCATCTTCCTCACCAGGAGTCCCACCTCACCTTAATCTCAGCAACAATAACAATAATAATCATGTGATCAGTATAGTTAGTCCTGTCGTCCATCCGGTTCCAGTTCCAGTCCCTGTCTCCATCCCACATCTAACACCACTCTGCATCAGCCAATCTCCGTCGCCTGCCACACCACTGGACATCCTCATGATTGGAGGTACGGACTCAACGCAGTCACTCACTGAACCGTCAAGGCGTCTTCCAATTGTTCCGCCAAGAAGGTGCAGGACAAGATCCCCAACACCGAACACTAGCAAAGGTTAACCGTTTAACATTTTTGAGTCTTAGGGAATGTACGGTGATTGAGATCAACCTTTCTCTACTTTCACGGAAATGATTACTTCAAAGTGAAACCATATGACGCTACACAGATGAAGTTACANTGCAGGACAAGATCCCCAACACCGAACACTAGCAAAGGTTAACCGTTTAACATTTTTGAGTCTTAGGGAATGTACGGTGATTGAGATCAACCTTGCTCCACTTTCACGGAAATGATTACTTCAAAGTGAAACCATATGACGCTACACAGATGAAGTTACAGGGGCGCGAGTATCATAAAGCTAGGGCTTAGTGTTTAAAGAATTTTTTATACAGAAATTAAACAATAGAAAGAGTATGAATTTGATTGGTCAACTTTACCAGACTCATGGTTTGAGTCATCTTGCGTGTGCTAATTTTGGTTATTTCATTGAAATTGGTGAAAGGGTGCATAGTAAGTTTATCTCGATTATTCTATGGCAAATTTGTGTCAAATTCGAACAATTAAGGAAATTTTTTTAAACAGATCCCAGATTGGACTTAAATCACATTTAAATCCGAGAATGATTTTTTGGATTTTTATTTTTATCCAATTTAGGACGAACTTGGACAAAATGACAGCATTGTGGCCAAAGATAGATAGTATTTTTTAAATGATCTTTCAGATATCATTTTATGTTTTCTGACAATCGAAATATAAAAAATAAAAGGATTTAAATCAAAAAAAAATTTTTATTTTTTTATAATTATATAAAAACTTCGATTTTTTCTAACTCTGATTAAAAACGTGATATNCCCCCCCACACAACATACTTTAAATTTTACTTTTTTTTATTGCTTACTAATGGCGATAAAATGAGCTTAATTTTTTTTTAAATTAAAACTATTCAGGCGCTGAGCAATATCCTAATGTTTAGGAAAGCATACTTTTAATTCTACAGACGGCTATTTTTATACACAACTCCCAGAAATTATTGACGAGCTTCAGTGGATAAGGTTGACTTTTAGCGTCATTTTCTGCTTCAATGTTAGATTCTCCATTTACTTACGTGGAGTTGAAAGTTTAGAACAATAAGTTAGAATTTTCTTTTCCCAACCTTTTCTGGGCCCTCTGTATAAAATAGTGTTCTCCATGACTCTGACTCTGACTCCGAAGATTTTTAGGAGTCAGGTTCATGACTCTGAAAGCCAACTCACAGACTTGCGAGTCATGACTCTTTTAAAACATGCGCAAATGAGCATATCGGACTTATTTTCCTTATTTTTCTCATTTACTTTCATCACTAAACGCAAGGCTCCTTGACAACAAGAAACTTTATTGTCAAGGAACCTTGTCTAAGCGTATAAAACATTTTAATTTCAGATTATCCTACCATATTCTCGATTTTGTTTTACGTGACTCCAGAGTCAGAGTCGACTCCTAAAATTCAAGGAGTCAGAGTCATGACTCCGAGAGTCGACTCATTTAAAGAGTCAGAGTCAGTGATTCTGACTCAGGCCAAACTGGAAGTCATGGAGAACACTAGTATAAAACTAATGACAATTAAAGGAAAACCAGTTTAAAAGGCCATATAGTATATATGAAAAAATATAAAAGGCTCTGGAGCCAACTCCCGATTATCAGAGATTCAGAGCCATGGCTCCTAAGTTGGGTCCCATTTTCTGGGAGCCAGATCCAGTGGGTTCAGAGCCACCTGCCTCTGGCTCCAAGGAAGTGGTAGCCATGGAGAACATAGAGAACCTTTGGCAGCTCTTTAATAATTTTTCCGTAAAAATAAAACATTTTAAAATTCAGAATAGAATGCCCATCTAATGTATTGGGATAAGAAAGTCATACTCATACATTCAATTCAATCAAACGTTGTTAGACGTATGTTTAGGCAGGAATAACAATAGTCTTGTTGTTACTAAAGTGCGCATATGCGCACTCTTCTTAGATGGAGAATGCGCATATGCTCACTCTCCTTAGACGGAGAGTGCGCAGTATAAACTTGAAATGAATTTCAGTGCAACACAACCACTTAACCTCGCATTTAGACTCAAAAGTGCCCATCTATTGAGGTGCGCAGCACGTGCGAAATTTTATGTGAAATTTTATCCGAAACTCCAAGAATTAAAGTGATGGCGTTCAAAATTATACAAAATAAAACAAACGTTTTTAAACAGTTTACCCGACGTTTATTACAGCTTTGTTCATTAATCAAGACTTCAAAAAGTGTTTTTTTTAATCATTTTAATAAATCATTATACACAAGGATACGGAAATGGATTCCGACTCGGAGTATTTGAGCTGCGAAGGTGATGGTCAGATTCTCAGCTGTTTTCTTCCAAAAGTTCTAAATTATTTGTTATTAGATTCAAATTTAATTAATTCTGTGGTAGAGTGATTAATTCTCATTTTTCTTTGCCAGCAAGCAAATTGCTGGAAGTTAAATTCTACCTATGCTAAAAATATGAAACCGGCGACCTAATTATTGTAATTTGTGTTTTTACCAGGTACAACCCCTGGGTCAGAATCAGCTGGAAGTCCACCAACAGAATCCGAAGAAGATCCCTCTCTCCTAAGAGCTCGGCTTGATGCTGAGTGTCAGCAGTTAGCTCGAGATTTACAAGCTGCAGTTCGGGAATTGGTCCGCCCTGAATTGTCATTTGGAACTCATGCTCATCTTCCAAATACTTTGAAAAATGGCACAACCCGTGCCGTTGCAGCGGATGAGAACCATGACTACTCTGAAATTTATACTCCGAATTCAGATGAGAAAATGAGCTTGAGTCTGGCCCAACCTCCACCACCACCACCAATGCACAGGTAAAGCTATCCAGAGTAACATGACAGGACATGGAGTTGGGTTCTCCTGTCAGGATGATTTACTCTGGAAGAAGAAATTTGTTCATGAAGAATGGAACATGCGGATGTGACATCCGTATTTTCCATGGCTTCTGCTTCCTTACAGCATACAGAGAACAACTTTCACTTTATTACTTTGTAGAACAAAAGCCGTAAGACTCCCCTTTGTCTAATAAAATCCTTGAGGATAGACGACATCTCATGCTTACAAATTGATTCTTTCTCTAGGAAGAAAAGTAGGAGATAATTTATGCATAGGCAGTCCACGTGCTACTAAATCAGACTCACTGGAGACTTTCACAAGATAAATAAGTAATTTGGATGAAGTGGATTCTTTTTACATTCTCAAACTAACGATGTTGTTTTCGCTTGAAAAACATAAGAATCGAGTCGTCGTTTATTGGCCAGTTAAAGTGGGAAACTTTGGTCGAGATGAGGTTTCCTTAATTATTGTCAATTGGAAACTCAACACCTCAGGGATAGTTTACACTTTCTTTTATCACTTTTTCGTAGATTTTGGACAAATTGGATAGGATGTGGAAGTGGTTACTTAGTTCAATCCTCTTGAAACCTATTATAGCTTACCATATCCCACTGATGAAAAGTTTTCAAATCGACATCACAAAATTTCCAACTTTTATTTTCTACAAGGTACATAACATAAACTGTTTAAAAATACATAGAACGTATAACCGGTATTGTTTGAACAACATAATAAGAACTAACATCTCTAAATGATTCGATTCGGAAAAGTATTCTTCACCATTTTTGAATTTTCAAAAGTGCCGCAACGGTTTTCACTCCCATTCAAGTAAACACTAAAAAACTTTAGTAAAAAATATTTAAATTAAATTAAATTACAACTACTTATTAACTTATTACAGTGCAATCGGGTCAGAATTTCACTTAAAATTCTTAGTTCTATAAGAACTTGCTTACTCCGTCGATCATTGTTTCTAGTTTTATAGCACCTAAAACTTATGCTGTAGTATATTATATAGTAATTTATGTTGTAATAACTATCAACAATTTATTTAAGACTTTTTAAGAGCTTTCTATGACATTGATCCTCTTTTATGCCGAAATTTATTCCTCGCATGGAAAGGATTTCAGGAAATATCGGTTTAAAAAAATGCTTGAAATTTGATTTTTACAGTGAAGACATTGCGCCTTCTCTGCAATAGGTTTAATGGGTATTGCCATTTGGGATTAGAGTCTGTAGGCAATTTTAACTTCTCCATCATACAGGTTATACACACCATGAAGGGCTGTAAAGTTGTGGGCGATTACGTGCGAACCTGTAAACCTATGATAAGACGAAGGTTGAATGACTCTGTTTTCGCATGTAGGATTAAAGCAGAGGATTTGAAACGGATTCTAGTGAACATTGAACCCATCGGAATGTCATAATGAATGCAAATGTCGTCTATTGAGCTATTTTGTTTCCCTTAGGTTCCCATCGTGGGAGTCTCGAATTTATGAAGTGGCAGCTGGTGGTTTGAAAGTGCCATATTCTTCTGAAGGTTCGGAAGTTCATCTGACAGCTTCCCGTCATAGATCATACTCCCTCGGTATCAACTTCTCAGTTCCCGTCTATACAACAGTCAAAGGGGTAAGGACTCTTCTGATCTAATTTTAATGTTCTCTCCTTATCATATTCAAATTTTTTTCACGACGACACCCAAATTTCATATGAATATCCGCTGACATGACACTGAAACTATTTTCTTTTCAAGATACTTGCTGATGGAATATGAACGTGTGATAATGTAAAATGTATATTTTGTGGGTTTGTAGCGAGCAAGTCAGATCCGTTCGACACCATTCAGTGGAGATACTTCGGATTCTTCTGATGGAGAAGAAGGGGCCTCAGGGTCGGGCTCAGGCCCGCATCCAATCAGCTCAGGAGAAACTGACCTCTCGAGTCCAGGGAAGAGTGTCGCTTCCTCATTGGCCAATAGTCTTTCACCACTTCATCGATCTTCATCCTCTCCATCCAAAAGTATTCGTAGAGGTAAACAAGACGAGTGAGATCATGTATGGTCAGAGTCAGAAGTAAAACCAAAACGCACATTCGGGTGTAATTGTATAGAGCATTATTTATGTTCTACAGGAATTTTCTTTTAGCAATGTTGTGTGAAAGTAGTGTCGAATTCTGCTGGGAATTAGGTAGCACCTTTACTTTGTAATATTATCGATGCGCATGACAATTTTCAAAGTCCCATATCACGTGGTTCACTCTTTATGGTTAGAAGAATTTTCCAAAATTGACTAAATCTAATTTTCTGCATGAATTTCTTTACGTTCACGTTCACCTTTAATTTTTAAGGTGATCTTAATTTTGAGGTGTTATTGCACGGAATTAGTATATACTTCAATCCACTAATTTTTTCAGTTTTGAATATTTTATAATCCTCGATTGANTTATTGCACGGAATTAGTATATACTTCAATCCACTAATTTTTTCAGTTTTGAATATTTTATAATCCTCGATTGATTTTATCGAATATTATTTAAATTTTTGGTCAATATTTGAAGCAAATTGTTATAGAGCTTTGATAAAAAGAAAATATTTTAATTGATTCAAGATCAAAGTTTATAAAGTAACCCTAATCTTTGAGTCGTTCTAGNTTATTGCACGGAATTAGTATATACTTCAATCCACTAATTTTTTCAGTTTTGAATATTTTATAATCCTCGATTGAATTTATCGAATATTATTTAAATTTTTGGTCAATATTTGAAGCAAATTGTTATAGAGCTTCGATAAAAAGAAAATATTTTAATTGATTCAAGATCAAAGTTTATAAAGTAACCCTAATCTTTGAGTCGTTCTAGNCGATAAAAAGAAAATATTTTAATTGATTCAAGATCAAAGTTTATAAAGTAACCCTAATCTTTGAGTCGTTCTAGACTAATGTAATTTCTCTATTTGGGTACTTTTTCAGAGCCTTCCTTTGAGTCTGAAATTTCTGATGACTACGCTATCCCTCCAGATGCCTTTGCTAGTGAAACGAGTAGTCTCGACATTGCACTCTCTGCCGGATGTCGAAATTTGACCCCAAATCCCACCACTTCCTCTGGATCTGGACCCATCAATTCTGTCGAGAGCTCACCTCGGAAAGAATCTTTAGAGAAATCTGGATTTCTGACTAAACTCGGCGGGAAGTTCAAAACTTGGAGGAAGCGGTGGTTTGTCCTTAAAAACGGGAGTCTGACGTACTGGAAATCTCCGGTATTCCACTTTATATTTAATTTTTTAATTTTTAGCTCTTACCAAAAACCCAAATTAGGGCCACCAGCCCTCTTCTCGACCTATCTCTCTGACATTTTAATTAAAGTGGAGGGTGATGGGCTGTGAATGCATAATTTCATTAATGTCTCTCTTCCTCTACCTTTGATATTTTCTAGCAGGACGTTCATCGCCGTTCTACTGGAAGAGAAATTTTACTGGATGAATACTGTCACATCATACGAGGGGACGGTGCCTCTACATTTGAAATTGCGACGGGAAAGAAGACCTATTACCTCACTGCCGACTCCACACTTGCAGTCGATGACTGGGTTCGTGTTCTCCAGGTAAGTAATATACTGCTCTAGCTCCAAACTTTGGTAGTCTTGTTTTCTGTCTCGAAGGAGAAAGTCCCAAAACCACAGAGCGTTCCTTCCTGAATGATTTATCTTCTTGTACAAAATCTTTCCACATACAGACTGATTTGCATACAGATTAGGCTAATTGTGCTGAAAATATTCTAAAGGGAATTGTCACAGTTCAGATCTTTTCTAACGCACAGTAAGATTTTAACAACACAGTTTGTTTTTGGAGAAAGTTTGTATCAAAACTAGTCATTTGTAAGGAACAAAGTTAAATAATTAATTATTTCTGTTTTTGGTGTTATTTTCAGAATGTGGTTCGAAGAAATGCGACGAAATTAGTCTTGAGTATGGAAGACAGCAAACCTACTATACAGGGTTGGTTGGTAAAAGTAAAAAATGGACATGCGAAGAGAAGCTGGTGTCTGCTCATTGGGAAAATGTTCCTTTCTTTCAAAACGCCAGCGGATACAGTGAGTTAATTTTCATTACTGACGAAATATGGTATCTAGTTTTTAAAAAAAAAAATCAAAGTCAGTCTTGTTATAGTGGGCTTAGGAGATTTATGTCCTTGTACAATTACTGAAGGAAAGAAAAAGTTCTACTGATGCCGTTTGATTTTTTTTCTTAGGTTGCCTCAGGGCAAATCAATATGCGAGACGCACGAGTGGACGATGTTGACCATGTCTCTGATTCAGATAATGATGACGACAAGGACGATGAGAATCCACTTGGTCCGCGGCCTGATGCTCTCACCATTGGGATCTTTCCTAGTCATCAGAGTCCAATTTATTTACACATGCCAACGAAACAGGACAAAGTGAGAGCTTTATATTCAAACTTTCGCTCTTGTGCATTTATGCACTATAATTTTTTTATTTTTTTATTGACATTCCAGGATGCTTGGCTCTACCACTTGACCATCGTTTCTGGGAAAGGACCAAGTGCTGGGACACAGTTTGAGCAACTTATTCACAAACTAATGGAAGTAGATGGAGACCCTAGTGAGTACCAATGATGAGCATTCCGGTCTCGAAAACACTCTAGTCTCTTTCAATATTATTGGATTTTGTTTATCTAATTTAGACTCTACTTTATGGAAGAATCCACTCCTTCTCCACAGTAAAGAAAGCATCGCATCACCCCTGACGTCCCTGTCATCCGAACCACTCCAAAATGAGGCCATTAAGCTCTTCAAGGTACTAGAACTAATTCTAGATACAGTAGAATTATTTCCGTCTCATTAGAGAAAAGAGAAAACTTTAGTAAAAACAGTAGAATCCTTTCCTCGTTTTTATCATACTTAATTAGTATTTTAACTTCATAGTTGTGCATTATGGAGAAAGGAACCAGATAGATTTTATTTTATTTGAGCTTACTTTATTGGTTTCTTTTCAGTCCTGTCAGTTATTCATGTCAGTGCCTTTGGATTCATCGGGTATCGACTATCACGTGGCTTTAGCTCAAAATGCGTTACATTTATGTCTGGACTACCCGGAACTTCAGGCTGAACTCATTTGTGCCCTCGTCAAGCAAACTTCGAGGACAATGAACCACAAGAACTCTCCTCATACAAATAGGGCGCTCAATAAAATCAAGCATTCCAGGGTAATAATAACCACTTATTTGGAGCCAGTAATGATAATTGAAGAGTCAAGAGTATAATTATTCTAAGTGGATGCTTGCAAAATGAACTCCAAACCCAAATTCTTACTTCTTAATTTTTGAGATACGCATTTTTTTTTAAATTGTGCATTATTGAGTGACTTTTCCGTTTAGTTTTGGTAATAAGAGCTAAATTTATCTTTCGAAAATAAGTGGTTGAAACTTATATTCCAGATGTGGAAAATAAGGATTCATGGAAATTTTATTTCTATGAATCATAGTATCATAGAAATATGAGAACACTCATAAATTATGAGTGTATTGTCGAACTGATTCAAGAAAACCTAAGGTTCAAAATTTTCTAAAGTTATTTTTCAAATTTGTATCCCCTTGTTTTTGTTACATGATTCGTCGAAAAGGCAACTATAGGATTTCAAAAAGCACTTATTTTTCATTACAAACTTCGAAAATTATGGTTGGGAATTTTTAATTGCTATCGAAAACTTCCAAAGTTATGACCAAAAGCATCAAATTCTTTTTTGAATTTTGGAAAATTTATTTCGATTTTGGTCATAATTTTAAACGAATGGAATAAATGTCACACTTGAGGTATCAAAATTCCAAATTATAACTGCTGTATCAATGTCACATATAACCTAAATGAATTAATTTTTTTCAGCATTTTCTCCTGAATGCGACGCAGTCGCTGTTTCTCTGCGACTCATCGAGTAGCGGACATTCGAAGCTCAATCACCAAACCTCTAGTCAGCACACTTCACCACAGCATCACNGATTTTGGTCATAATTTTAAACGAATGGAATAAATGTCACACTTGAGGTATCAAAATTCCAAATTATAACTGCTGTATCAATGTCACAGATAACCTAAATGAATGAATTTTTTTCAGCATTTTCTCCTGAATGCGACCCAGTCGTTGTTTCTCTGCGACTCATCGAGTAGCGGACATTCGAAGCTCAATCACCAAACCTCTAGTCAGCACACTTCACCACAGCATCATCCAAGCACAGAGAAAGGTCGGTCCAATGGGTCTGTTGTGGGTGCAACGAAAATCAACAACCATTTTGTAAATTCGTCAACTTCACCAAGTCGTACTTCAAGAGGTGGAGGATCAAATAGAACATCACCAGCGAAAACGAGTAAAGTATCGAAGGGGTCCTCTTCAGTTCCGTCCTCACCGTTGCTACCGCACAATCAGGGTCTGATCCATCACCACTCTCTTTCGACAGAATCAAAATCTAGCATTCGGAGTTTCATATTCATTCAGGGGTGGCAACTCCTGTCCCTCGCAGTATCATTATTTCTTCCTAAAAACAACAAACTTCTTTGGTATTTGAAGCAGCATTTGCTTCGTAATGTGGATATCAAGTGAGCCTTATAAAAAGAATTTTAGTTTCTAAAGCTAAATTTGATCAATTCAACTCTCAATACTGAATTTCATGATAGAATTATTAATTTTGTGAATTTCGGATTGATTGTAGAAGTGAATCAGGAAAGTATGCAGCCTATTGCCAGAGATCAATTGAGCGAACGCTGGAAAACGGACCGAGACTCTATCGACCGTCTCGAATGGAAGTTTTATCCATTTTGATTAAGAATCCATTTCACCATTCACATCCACACTCAGTTCCGGTTCACTTTCTCAATGCGTCTTATCAAGTGGTGAATTTTGATGGATCAACTACTGTAGAAGAATTTCTGGTCTCACTTTGTCATTCAATTGGTTGCCGAGATCCATCACAATCAGGATTTGCTCTTTGTGAAGATGATCCATTTGATAAGGAATTGGAACATTACCTTTTGCCAAATGAAAAAGTATATTTTTATTTTTATTTTCTTGACTACTTATACACATTATATGCTTTTCATTCAAATTTTTAAAAAAATTATTTTTTTTTTGATAGATTTGCGATGTGATTTCTCAATGGGAGACCATATTGCGTGAAAAGGGATCTGGACGATTCGAGACACGACGAGCAGCGACGCTTTCCTTCAAACTAAGACTATACCGCCGTACAGGAATTTTACAGGAAACGGACAAAGAGAAATTTTTATTTTGCTACCAGACAAACCAAGCGGTTGTGTGTGGAAAATTTCCAGTGACACGAGAATTAGCTCTAGAATTAGCAACACTCATGGCACAGGTAAATTGTCACTTTTAAATTTCTCTTCATCAAGTCTCGAAACTTTTCTGTTAAATTCAAAATTCAAAATGAGATAGTCATTTCCGTTTTTGGTTTGTTTTAGATCGATGGCGGAGACTACAAGAAAGAGAAAGGGCGGGGAAGCAGTGGATCACAGTTGGTGGTCCAGTGCATTGAGAAATATTACCCGACTCGTTACCGGGACAGTCTCTCAGTTGATGAGTATAAGACTCTATGTGATAATTTGACGGAAAAGTGGACTTCACTCAAGGGAAAGAGCACTTTAGACTGCGTTCGGATTTATCTCACTTGTACGAGGAAATGGGGATTCTTTGGTGCGACACTCTTCAGTGTTCATGTGAGTAATTGAAAACTCACTTTAAATTACCCCCACGTTCCTTCGTGTAATTTTTCTCAATTTCGGACTTGTTTGTTTTGTAGGTCCGTGGAACACACACAATGGAAGACGGAACAAATGTATGGGCAGCTATTTCCGATGACGGAATAGGGATTCTGGACATCCAGACACTTCAGCAGATAGGACGATACAGTTACCCTTCTGTTCAAACATTTGGTGGGGCATTGGATGATCACTTCATGTTTGTGGTAGATGATGTGGGGAAGAAAAGACGAATTTTGTTTGGTGGAATGTCCAAAGTCAAGGTTAGAGTCATCTATTTTGTAGATAACTTATTTGAAATTCAGTTTGTAAATTTTTATATTATATAGGTGCTGGAAATGACACGGTTGGTGGCTGATTACATCAACGCTTCTAGTCCAAATAGTGTTTATGGGACGAATAGCAGGGTAACTCGTCATAGCTCACTTAAATCTAGTCGTTTCCAAAGTACAGCTACTCTTCCACCAGCAACTCCACGGATGGATCGAAAATATCACGGAAATGGTGATTTTTTTTACTCTTATCATCATTCCTACTGGTCTATTAACTTTAATGAAATTGTGATTATTTCTAGATACTCCATCGTCAACCTCGAGATCCCCTAACCCAATACATCGCTGTGATTCTCTCCAAAATCGTCGTAGTCCAAGGCCATGACGACAAACTCTCAATACAACTACCACTACTCCAGATGGTTTAGGATTTTATTCAGAAGCGTCAAAAAATTCAAGTATTTTCCTCCCAGCTGCCAATGAGAAGAGGAGAGATAGAGCGAAATAGTATTATTTAAAAGAGTATTCTGCAACTTCTAGAAATTACGAAAGTATACTTTCCTGGCAAGTGTATTCTGGTAAACACAGAGATGAGACTGGACGAGTTTGGATTTCTTAAGCTTTCTTATAAATATAACTAATAAGTGACTTATTATTAACAAAACATTTAAGTCAATGTCCAGAATTTTACATTATTCTGTTAATTTTGTTGTGAGTTACAAACTCAATGGCCAATAATTACAGTGAGATGAAATAAGAACGCCAACTTGGCGTCGTTTCTGTCATTTTTATAACGGGCAAAAGATTCATCAATGATCCTAACTTAGGACTCCTAAGTGATAGAAACTACACACTTCCATTTGATCTCTCTGTAAGGCAAAAAATTTGAACAATTTCTATTTGTTCCGACGATCTCTGTTAGTAAAATACACGAGAGACTGAGCAGATGGTTGTAATATAAAAGTAATCGAAAAACAAGATGTTGTTCAAAAATCTCAACGAAGAAGATTCATTCACAATAAAATCTTAAGCCTCTTCAACTAAAAATTGAATTGTTAAAGGGGGGGGGGGGGAGCCTGGTTTATGTAGTTTGTATTGCTGTGAAATTCACTAGAATTTTTATGTTAATCAGTGTTAAAGCGGCAACATTGGAGTTTGTCCGCTAGGGTCTATGAAGTGAGTACTAAGCGATATCTTGTATGCTAACTTCATGACTCTAGCCGGTAAAATAAGTTTACAAATGCCTCTATTACAGTCCAACCATAATTTGTTTCATAGAGAAGAGACTATTGGCCCATGCCTTTTTGCCGGAGAAAGCATTTAATTTTTTTTTTGTGGTAGAGAAAGTTTTAGTTAAAAAATTTTATCAGGTAAAGTGGTGCCAATTTCGGATAAAGCTTTAGAAAGTAGGATAGGAAGTAGAAAAAATCAAGTCTCTAGGATTAGTAGAACAAAAGTTATGATTTTTTGAAAATTGAAATTTTTGGATGTTCTTTTGAGACGATATTACTTAAAAGTTGCTCATCAGAATTCGTCTAAGGAACATTATGTGCCCCCCAACCAATAGCACAGGGTACCGCTAATGCTAACTTCATGGCCACCTAACACACAAACTACACAATGTTGCCGCTGTAATGAAAACAGTTGCACTATTATGTAAGTTTGTTGAATGTACATTAAAAATTTTAGCTAATTTCACAGCAAGTCAAAGTATATAAACATGCCCCCCTACCCGTTCACCCTCCCTCAGCGGATAGCTATAATCTGTCACTTTTTCAGTTTTTTTCCGAGCAATAAGGTGGAGGTTTAAAGGGACGTTTATCATCATTGTTACATCATTATCATTGTGTACACAATTCAAGTGAGTCAACAATGTGGGTTTTGAAAGGCTCCTATCATTATTCATTGTTGTGTACATATTCAAGTGAATCAACAACATTGGTTTCGAGGAAGATGAAACACCTGAAACTTAGTGGTAATCCTATCAGTTGGCTTCTGAAAAATCAACAAAAGCAAACCACAATTAAGTCTAAAATCCTTACTTTGTGTTCAGAGAAAGTCAAAACTTTCGAGTTTTTGGTAAAAACTTTCTCCCGTCTAATGATAAACTCAACAAAACTTGTGGTGACTCCACCCCTCTGTCTTTGTTTTGATGAACTTTCAGTTCTTATTTCGTGCGTGCTGGAAAAAGAACAATAGAGACAGAAACCCTGGGCAGAATGATCCAGTCTTTTTTATTTCATTTACACCTGCAGAAAATAAGACTTTCTTTCATGTCGAACAAAAAGCTATAATTATAGTCTAGGAACATTTTCTTTGTCTTCAAATTGATGCCTTCATCAAATTATATTTCAAAGAAGTTCGACAACATCTTGGCCGATGACCTTAATGACCTACATTTCAAATTTATCATAAAGAGTTAACTTTTTGAATCACCATACAATGCTCCACAAAACCAAAAGGACACCTGGAACTGCTTTTCAGCCTCCAATAAATTCTGTCGTTCAATTTTTTCTGAAATTCTTCCGAATATTTCTAATGTTATATCTAAATTGTTTTGCAAAATTTCACTTATTTACATAACTCCACTCATTTTCACCCATTTCACTCATTTACACTCAAAATTCCACGTTGGAGTCTGGACTTATTTAGGGTTTTAACCAAAGTTTAGTTCTCTTTGTACCAAAAGTGACTTCCGGTTAATTGGTTCAACTAAGTATGAAATTAGACGTCACTTTTGGTACAAGGGGTAATAAACTTTGACTAACCCTGTGTATTAATAATATTCATGAATCATGAGGTATAAGATTAAACGTGTAATTCAATCAACTAAACGTCGAGTATTGTACATAGCACNAATCAACTAAACGTCGAGTATTGTACTTCAGTAAATACCATGCAAGTCACACATGTGGTCGTTTCTTTCATTGACTCTAAAGAGCAAACGAATTAATTGACGAATCTTAGAATTTGTACGTAGATTTATGTCCCTGTGTGTAAATGTGCAAATGTACATTTCGATGAGTTAATTCGTTTGTTCTGTATGATCAATTGAAAAAAACATATGCTTGAAAATCGTGATATTTACTGAACACTCTGTACACTTGGAGTAAATAAGTTAACGTGTAAATAGCACGAGAAAAACAATTTTTCTCAAAAAAAAANAACACTCTGTACACTTGGAGTAAATAAGTTAACGTGTAAATAGCACGAGAAAAACAATTTTTCTCAAAAAAAAAGACCTTTTGTACAGAATTTTTTTAAATTCAGAACCCCACCTGACTCACCAAGCAGTAAAATCGATGCTATTGAAAGTCAAGTCCTCTGAAAGTGTAAAGTATTTTGATGAGAGGGTTCTTCTATTCANAACACTCTGTACACTTGGAGTAAATAAGTTAACGTGTAAATAGCACGAGAAAAACAATTTTTCTCAAAAAAAAAAAGACCTTTTGTACAGAATTTTTTTAAATTCAGAACCCCACCTGACTCACCAAGCGGTAAAATCGATGCTATTGAAAGTCAAGTCCTCTGAAAGTGTAAAGTATTTTGATGAGAGGGTTCTTCTATTCANAGTAAAATCGATGCTATTGAAAGTCAAGTCCTCTGAAAGTGTAAAGTATTTTGATGAGAGGGTTCTTCTATTCACTACGAAAATTACAGGGCCTTAGTTACATTACCAGATTTCACATGCACAAGATTTATTCCCTGTGTTTAGTTTCCTACCTTTCTTACTTTAATTTTTGTTTGAACCAAATTGGGTGACCTTTTAATAAAAATAGAGTTAATGTGTTCATGACTGTAGTATATCTATGTCGTAGAGTCAATAATTTCAACTGGAAGTTACACACCAAATGGAGCATTTCACGAAAATTTGAGTTGTGGTAGAAAATCAGTGTAAANAATTTCAACTGGAAGTTACACACCAAATGGAGCATTTCACGAAAATTTGAGTTGTGGTAGAAAATCAGTGTAAATATAATGTTATATTTATTTATTTTTACATATTTATCTGAAATATAAATATTTCAATAGCTCTACTAAATTAAATGGCCAAATTTNAATTTCAACTGGAAGTTACACACCAAATGGAGCATTTCACGAAAATTTGAGTTGTGGTAGAAAATCAGTGTAAAGTATAATTTATTTATTTTTACATATTTATCTGAAATATAAATATTTCAATAGCTCTACTAAATTAAATGGCCAAATTTGAGAGTTGAAATTTTTGTGACCACGACATAGGAATTTAGTTTTTCTTTAAAAAGTGAAATTCCTATTATTTGAGTACTTGAGACTTTCTTCAAGTGAATCAAACTGAAAGTGCAATGTCAAAAAAAGTCAAATCTTTGGTATTCACTGGACATGAAATGTCATTGAAGTACGGTAAGATGCAAAGAGCTTACTGTCACTGTTGAGTTTAAAAGTTGCAGGGGTTAAAACAATATTCTAATATTCAAAAGAAACGTGCAAGGGTTTCTAATGTAAGCTTAAGTCTTTGAGATTTTAATTAGTTTTCTCCTAGAGGGATTCTTAAATTGAAATATGGATCCTCAAATTTCAAACTTTGGGGTTCATATGACTTCCTAAATTTTCTGTACTTTTAGTACAACTGGAGATGATAAAGTTAAAATGATACCTGAACCCTGACATCTCTTAATTCTGATTAATTTTCTTCAAATGGAGTCTATTAAACGGTATAGTGAAAGTTGACTCCGACATAATTGAACTTAATTGAGTAGTAGTATGACACTGAACACTATTTTTCCGCATTATTTTTTTTCTTGCAGTTATAATATCAGGAAATCATATAGGTGAGATGGTCTTAGGTAGAAAGGTGTTCCTGGTTCTAAATCATAAAATCAATGACCCAGTTCTGACCCTAGCCTAATTCCTGCTGAAAATCGACTATCTGAATCAGCTTTTAAAACACGTCAAAGTCCGATTTCGCATGTTCGTATTGAATGAAAAGGAGTGATGGTTCTTCGTGACAGAATAAAAAAAATCGGGGTTGGGTAGGAGTTGGTTTATACTGAAGCTGATTCTGAACTGTTGAGAAAGTTTTCTCTGAAATATTTAGGGCATTGATTGGTGGCGTTGGACTTGGATTGACGTCGCACTGGTCTTTCTCTGGTGTTTTCAACATTTTTCACCCACTTTATCTCAAGAAGGGGATAGAGAGGAAATTAATTCCGATGGATTGGTTAAAATCAAGTGGACGAAGCTGTTTCCGACCAAAGAAATGTTTATCTTGACATTTTCCATGTCAATGGAGTGGATCTTGAAGTTATGAGAAACTGGTGTTCATTGGCTAGTAATCAACTTGAGAGATCTTGTCTTTCCTCCGAATGTCAACATTGATTATAGAGAGAAAGCACATTTTCGGAACCACTTCGTAGAAGATTAGACGAATAGTAAGAGTGGACTTTTGGAAATTCATGTCAGATAAATAATCTGATCAGTACGAAAGTCTCTCGGTAGAGAGATTACTACCAATAACATTCTTAATAATTCTGCGGAAAATGCGCCAAGTTTGAATTTATAAGAAGTGGGAATCGGTAGGATTCAGTGATGTTTCAGGCTGACTATGGAAGTACAGCGTGTTTTACATTAACCCTTTAACGTTTTCTTTGAATTTTACTTAAATTGAGACAAAGGCCAAAAAGGGTGCTTCTCAGAAACGTTGGAAAGTATTGAAACCACAACAGGTTCTGCTTAATTAGTAAAATAAAAGTTAACCGAAACACAGTAGAGGGAATGGAGTCGTTTAAATAATTTTGATATATTTTTGTAGTAGAGAAAGCGAGTTCTTAACATTTCGAAGCGAAAGTGCTAAATTAGATTGTTTCAAAGCATACGTAAGTGGAAGCTGAAGCGATCACCTCAACCTGAAATTTACATGTGTGAACTGGTAGGGACGATTTTGGCCAGAAAAAATTGTGAATAAATAACTGAAGGTCGAAGTGTATACACTATAAATTCTATTCACATGGATTGTGTCTAAAGAATTTACAATTGCCAAACTTGAAATAGTTTCCTGTATCATAGATGGGTACGGGATGGGCCCTCCGCCCTCCAGTTAGCAAAGACCCCCTCCACCCCTCCAAGTTGATGTAAGATAATTTTTTCGAGAGACAATTTTGCGGGGCATCCCGGGTACTTAGGTGCACTTTCACTTGCTATGTAGAGAGTCAGTGNGCACGGGATGGGCCCTCCGCCCTCCAGTTAGCAAAGACCCCCTCCACCCCTCCAAGTTGATGTAAGATAATTTTTCGAGAGACAATTTTGCGGGGCATCCCGGGTACTTAGGTGCACTTTCACTTGCTATGTAGAGAGTCAGTGAGCTTTCCCCAGTGTTCGGTAGAACCCTATCGTGTACCAGGAACATTTTTGCATACATTTGGTCTTGTATTTAGTCAAGTATGCTTAAGGTCAAGACATTTTCGTGGTAGATAATGTAATCTGCCTTAAGTGTTACAGAGATTTACCAACGGAATATAATTACTATGACTTTGCCATTTTACATTTTTGGCTTAAATCCAATTGGAAATCTTGCGCGAACTATATCTCGTGCAGAATATATTGGTAGAAAACAAAATAAAAATATTAAGGAACTCAAAACCTTGGTGAAAGTTGAATTGGAGAAAGTTATCCCAGAAATTGCCACTTTCATTAATATGGTGGAAATTTTCTAAACAATTATTGCTAAGGGATGCTCAGGTAAGTGTTAGGCACCTTTTTCTATCGGAGTCTACCACTTTATTCTGCTGCAAAGCAATAAATCTGTCGTGTGCCTAAAGATTTGCACCCGCTTTCTCCAGCCCAAATTTAATTTTTTTTTGCTCTAATTCCGCCCACTTTAAGAATTAAAATTTGAAACTTTCAGCACATTTGCGAGACACTTCAAGCATCATTGCTGTTAGTATACTCAGGTATCCCATGGTTTGATTCAAGAATTATTTAAACAAGAAGTCATGAGCCTAAGATCTTGCACTTAACTGTATGTTTACAGTATGGTATGTATGCAGTAGAATCTTGCTACAAGTTAATTATTCGCGATAATCTTATTATAACACAAAATTGACTATTATGTTGTTGGATTGAAGAAAATAAAATCATATTATTTACATCGAATAATAACAATCGCTGGCTATAAACAATAAAATTTCACGACTCAATTTCTCGTTATTATAACGAGCTTTGACTGCATTAGTTTGTACGATTTATTCTCATTTCTTCATACTGTTTCTTTATTTATTTCAATTTTCCAATAGTTAATTCATAAATTATTCCTGATTTATATGAAACTTTTTCAAAAAAAATTTCTGCTTTTCTCCTCAGATTTGAGTACGATACGCAAGCAATAATTCTAGAGTTCTATCAAATATGATTTTATTTATGGATACGACTGTGTGCTTGGATATAGTTCCTGTGAGTATGGATACTTCAATTGGTCTCATGCTTCGTATCATTCGTTGCTCATAAACTCTACAATTACAACTTTTAAAAGTACATCGAAACTGTTTTGATTCTATATTGAGATTTGCAGCTAATAAGCAGTATGTATGTAATGTGCGAAGTACAACTACAATTATGATGACTGCCACCACCGTAGTTACCACTCCACACTCCTGGTAAATATGGAATAGACCAAAAGTAATGAATATTACGAATATCATCATCATGTGGATACCAAAAGTTTGCCAACTTCGAAAATCATTATCCACCCGCTGAATCAATATTTGAATCGAGCGGTAATGCTTGAGAAAGTTCGTCCTATCCTCCAGCAGGGAACTTTTGTGTGGAAATATTATAAAAATTAGTATAGATATAATTTTCATTTCAATTATTTTCAAATACACGTAAGGGTATAAATAAGTACATATGGAGGAAGTGAGTTAGATGTGAGTTAGCATGGAGTGAGATCGGGGGTTTTAACCCCCTAATTTTTTATACATGGCTTTTACAGTTAACTCTTTCTCCAAGGTTGATATGAGGAATAAAATCCAAAAGTCCTCTAAAAGGTTAGCCCATAACTATTATTTTTTTTTTATTTTTATTTTTTCAGCCAGTATAATTTCAAACTATGTTACTATGACATAATTTTTAAATTTCAATATTAAGTTTACTGATTAAATTTTTAATAGTGTATTTTTATTAACACTAAAAATTATTTCGACAAGATTTAATAATGCAGGTCGACATTTTTCAATAAATTATATTTTTGAAACTGTTAATAATTTAAAATTCGAAAGTAAAAAAAAAATAAATTTGTTTACAAAAGCAAAGGTTTGTTATTTTTTTAGAATTGATAATTTTCCTAAAAATAATAGTTATGGGCTAACCTCTTAGAGGACTTTTGGATCATTCCTCATAGCAACCTTGTCTTTCTCCATGTCTACTTACTTTTGCCCTTGCCTATATAATTAAACTTACTCAAATTTGCATAAAAGTAGAGTACACCATCTAAGTGTGACAATAGTTCCTGAAAAAGTCATGAAGACGTAGAAACAATTGATGAAAACAAAAATTGTTGCAACGGCCACGATTAATCCTTCTGCAAGCACACATTGATTCCGAAATAATAATTTTATAACTGTTTTTAAAAAACTGAAAAAATGCGTATCAAATTCAAGTTGTGATACAAACACAGCAGGAAATACACATATAATTAATGCAAGGAAAACTAAAAAAATAATTAAATATGTCTCCAAACCATCTCGGTGAAGTAATAAGAATTCAGACCCTGAAATTTATTAAAAAATTGTTTTTAGAACTATAAAATTATATTATAGATAGAAGTTATGCAGGACATAAGTTTCGTGTATAATATTTAAGTCGTTTTCTTTTTAATTTTTCCCCATACACTTTGTGTAGTAAATTAAAGGCAACGGAAAGAGATTTATTGGTTCTACCTCTTTGCTGGAGAAAGTAGGTGCCTTAATATACAGGGTGTCTACAGTTTTTTAGTTACGGTGAAAGCAAGCTTTCACATTTTTTTTAGAAAAATGTGTCGTAGCGAAAAGTAAATTGACGCGAAATTCAAAACAAATTTTTATTTTATTTTATTAAATTAAATTAAGATGCCGATTTTGAGGGCTATACAATAATGTTGACAAAAATGATGACCATGGACAGACTGACCAAATTTCGTCTTGTAACATTGTCAGTTGTTATTCGGTCAGCTCAGCATTATTACGTTTTGGTATGATTCAAAATCGGCCTCTTTGTTGATTTCATAAACACATTTAGAGATAATGATCCAAACACAAAGAAACGATTGAATGATAAAGAATAACCCATGTATACTTCTTGGCTAGTGTGCTTCAAACATCAAACTTGTCATCCGTCGTGCGCTCTTCTTTGTCTGGATGATGTTGCGTTTCGAACATTATTTAATAATAAAATAAGTAAGAAAGAAGGAGCAAAGACAAAAACACATACAAAATCATTATCTTGTCTCACACGGCTCAAACCCGACCCCAGAGTTGGACAAATTTTTTCATTGTTTGGTCGGAACTAGGGTTCCCAATGACTCTGACTCAGTGACTCTGAGTCATGACTCTGACTCTGACTCATAGATTTCTCGGAGTCACTGGTTTTGGGTGACTCTGACTCAATAGAGAAATGGGAGTCACTGAGTCGTGACTCTGNTTCTCGGAGTCACTGGTTTTGGGTGACTCTGACTCAATAGAGAAATGGGAGTCACTGAGTCGTGACTCTGAGTCTCCTGACTCGTGACTCTGTGCCTTTCCAAAGTGATTCTGAGTCGTGACTCACTAGGAAGAGTCATGACTCCCAAGCAACAAAGCGTTACTGCTTACATCTTGCCTTTTTTGTACTAAAAAAATTATTTTCAACTCCCGCAACACAACAAATCTGAGAGTGGGAGTTTGCTGCCGCGCGGCTCGTGTTTAGTTTGAAGCACACTTGCAACTTACACCACTACACATCGAAATCGAACTCGGATTTTAATAAATATCTAAACTCAACGCTTCTACAAATTCCAACTCACAATCAGAATCGAAGTAGGCAATAACCATTTGAAATAGAAATGTAAGTCGAAATCGATGATTTTATAGAACCACAAAATCTAAAGCATAATTCATAATTTTAAATAGTTTAGATCTAAATCTATGATTTTAAGTTTCTCAAAATCGAAATCCATAACATTTCAGGCCATCGAAATTGAAATATATTAAAATATCTGGAAATAAATTTCAACCATGTATAATAAAACGGAGTTTTCTTAAGATAGACAAAGTTTTATACTTAAAAAAAATTAAAATTCATAATTTTAAGGTGCTCAAATTTGAAATCCGTTGTTCGAAGAAGATCCAAATCCAAATTTAATTCAAATTTTCAGTCGAAATTGAAATCGAAGTTTAAGTCTCTGTACAAACTGTAAGCAAAATCGAAATTCAACGTTAATCATTCAAAATCGAAACCCAAATTTATTCAGTCATTCGAAATTTTGATTTAAAGCTAATTTAGAAGTGCACTGTTTGATAATTAGGCAGTAAAAATGAGTTAATTGAACAAAGTCAATAAAATAACAAAAGTTCAAAACATTACGATGTGTTCAATCATCGATTACTTTGATAGAGTTGATACAAAGGATCAGTGTAAACATTGCAGGTGAGGTAATTTAATTTTAAATCAGATCAAAAATAAAGAAGAATTTCAAAAATTTATTTAAGAGTCTATAACCGAAAAGGGCAGAACACTTAGCGTCTTTCTATCACTCATTTTGAGCTTTGAAAACGCATTATGCTAATTTTACTGTAAAAAGAAAAATATAAAATTCTGTGAATCTGAGTCACTGAGTCATGACTCATGGTAGAATCCACAATGAGAGTCGAAATCTGAGCCTGAGCAGAGATTCCACTAAACCGAGTTTGAGCCTGGTCCTCGGGTAAGACTCAACATCAAATCCACAATTAAAATGTGGTCGTGGCTCGACCGATCCGAGTTCAAGCATGAATCTGGTCCTAGGTTCACGCTAGAGAATGCGCAGTTAGAATGTTTTGAATTTTTTTAAATACTTTCTTCACTTACATTTTATAAAATAAAATTCCATAAATAAACACATGTCACTTACACAATGTTTCAACACAAATATGGTTCCAGTAAGATACCTAATTTAGTCGCGGATTGATTTGTTCAAGGAAGTTTATTTTTTGAATATCTCAACTCAAATTGTACATATACAGTCCAACTAGTGTTTTTGGGACGACTGGAAGTTGCTTTTGACCCATGCTATTTGCTGGAGAAAGAGGTGCTCCAAAAATTATTGCCAGTAAGTCTCCTTAAAGCAAATTTTTTTAGATGATACTGTTTACATGTTTCAGAAAGATTATGCGAAAGTAGAGAGGAGAATTTTTTTAATCAAGTCTCTGCGACATCTAGAAAAAAAGTTACGATTTTTTGAAAATTGTAATTTCGGTACATTCTTTTGGGACAATGTACATGAGAAGTTAGGTGTCCCAAACGAATGTTCCGAAATTACAATTTTCAAAAAATCGTAACTTTTTTTCTAGATGTCGCAGAGACTTGATTAAAAAAATTCTCCTCTCTACTTTCGCATAATCTTTCTGAAACATGTAAACAGTATCATCTAAAAAAATTTGCTTTAAATATATTAGTTAATTAATTAAAATTAATCGTGAGATCACCTTAATGTCATTTTTTTTTGTTACAGCTTGAGATCAAGGTGTCGGGAGTGAAGAAGAGATTTGTGGACTTAGATGTAAGTTTCATTAAGTTGAATTAAGTCCAAATTTCCCTTAATCACTCCGTACACCTTAATGTCAATCTGTAATTTTTTACAGATTGAGGTCAAAGTGTCGGAAGCAAAGAAGGGAGTTGGGGACTTACAAGTAAGTTTCATTAAGTTAAATTAAGTCCACATCGCCCTTCCCCACTTCCTACACTTTAATGTCAATCTGTTTTTTTTTTTACAGATTGAGGTCAAGGTGTCGGGAGTGACGAAGGGATTTGTGGACTTAGATGTAAGTTTCATTAAGTTAAATTAAGTCCACATCGCCCTTCCCCACTCCCTACACTTTAATGTCAATCTGTTTTTTTTTTACAGATTGAGGTCAAGGTGTCGGGAGTGGCGAAGGGAATTGTGGACTTACATGTAAGCTTCGTTCAGTTAAATTAAGTCCACATCTCCCTTCCTCACTCCCTACACTTTAATGTCAATCTGTTTTTTTTTACAGATTGAGGTTAAGGTGTCAAATTTGTAAGCTAACTTCACGCCTATTATTTAATAATTGTTTGCCGGCTGACTCAAGCCGATTTTGGTGAAAGGCGGAGAAAGAAGGCCCGGGTTTATTTGGCGGTCCTTGTATATGCAATATAATATACGTCTATATATTTATGTATCTACAGTCCAACTAGTGTTTTTGGGACGACTGGAAGTTACTTTTGATCCATGCTATTTGCTGGAGAAAGGGGTGCTCCAAAAATTATTGCCAGTAAGACTCCTTAAACTTACAATTTTTTTATGGCTCTCCGATAAATTTGAAATAAGAATTAACGCTTAGTTGTCTTCTGAAACACAAGCCAACTTCGCTCCCTCCAATTTTTAAATTTCGCGCTATTCATTTAATATCTCAAACTTTTTTTGGTGAAAGCCACTTTCTACGGTCCGGGTTTATTTGGCGGTCCTTGTATATAGATAAAGTATATATCCCTTATACAATTTTTAATCACATAATTTTTCTCAGAAAAATACTAACAATAGTCGCGGTTAATTTGACACCGGTAATTCATTTCTTCGAAAATTTCAAGTTTTTCGAAGAAATTTCAAGGGTTTTTTAGCCTTTCTCTTTTTTTTGTCGCAAAATAACCTAAGCGATTTCCATTTCGGCCCACTCGAGCGAAGTTGGCTAATAGTACAACAGAGTTTCTCTTGGGCTGCGGGAACCCATGGGAGGGCTATGGTAACCGACGGGAGGGCAGCAAGAACACACGGGATAGCTGCGGGAACCCAAGGGAATGCTGCGGGAACCCACGGGAGGGCTGCGGGGAACACACGGGATTCCTTCTGGAACCCACGGGAGGCCTGTGGGAACCCACGGGAGAGCAGCGAGAACACACGGGAGAGCTGGGGGAGCCCACGGGAATGCTGCGGAAACCCACGGGAGGCCTGCGGGAACCCACGGGAGAGCAGCAAGAACACACGGGAGAGCTGCGGGAGCCCACGGGAATGCTGCGGAAACCCACGGGAGGGCTGCGGGAACACACGGGATACCTTCTGGAACCCACGGAAGGCCTGCGNGCAGCAAGAACACACGGGATAGCTGCGGGAACCCAAGGGAATGCTGCGGGAACCCACGGGAGGGCTGCGGGGAACACACGGGATTCCTTCTGGAACCCACGGGAGGCCTGTGGGAACCCACGGGAGAGCAGCGAGAACACACGGGAGAGCTGGGGGAGCCCACGGGAATGCTGCGGAAACCCACGGGAGGCCTGCGGGAACCCACGGGAGAGCAGCAAGAACACACGGGAGAGCTGCGGGAGCCCACGGGAATGCTGCGGAAACCCACGGGAGGGCTGCGGGAACACACGGGATACCTTCTGGAACCCACGGAAGGCCTGCTGGAACCCACGGGAGGGCTGCGAGAATCCACGGGAGGGCTGCGGAAACTCACGGGAGGGCTGCGGGAACCCAAGGGAGGGCTGACGGATCCCAAATGTGTGCAAGTGATGTCTATTTATGTAAATTTGTTTGAGATATTACAAAAAAGAACAAATAAATTACCTTGGTCAAATCAATCCGCGACTAAATTTGGTACTTTTCTAGAACCAAATATGTGTTTAAGTGAAATGTGTTGATTTATGTAATTTTATTTGAGATTTTTGAAAAAATTAATTACCGGAGCTAAATTAATTCGCGACTAAATTTGTTAATTTCCTAAAATTTTAATTGAAAAAATTAATATTTTAACTAATATTTTAGTTAAAATCTTTTTTTTTTGGCTAAATGTAATTGTTTAAAGAAATCTCGAAGTAAAATCTTTAATAATCTTTCCTCTGAACCTACCCAACTGCCTGGTTTGGAAAACATTGAACCGTATTACTTTTCAAATCTTGATCTCGGATCACTTTTTCATTATGAATAGCAAACTGAATCTGATCGGCGGATTGATCCTTGGATTCTGATCCGCCGATCAGAATCAAACTCGACTCGCACTTTTGGTTATTGTGAATACCAAACTGAGCCTGAGTCGGAGCTGAGTCTCAGGTTTTAGCCATTGTGGATTCCACCCTCAGAGTCAGAGAGTCATGACTTTGAGTCACCTGACTCTGACTCAAGCTTCAGGAGTGATTATGAGTCACTGAGTCATTAAAATTTATGACTTTGACTCAGTGTGAAAACGGGAGTCAGTGAGTCATGACTCTGAGTCACCTGACTCTGACTCTGAAGAAAGTGGGAGTCATTCGCAACCCTAGTCGGAACAATCCTACTCGGATTGACCTCGGTCCAGTGCCAAATTGCTTCCTATGAGATATGCATTAAGAAAACTTTAAATAAATGTCAAAATACCCGGACTCGTGACGTATGCGTCATGATCCATGTCCCATTATGAATCAGAGTCGACCCAACAAATTTAGGAGTCAGAGTCATGACTCCGAGAGTGGACTCCAGAAGTTCAGAATCAGAGTCAGTTACTTTGACTCAGGCAAAAGTGAGAGTCATGGAGAACACTAATACGAATTAATTATGCTCTAATATTATTTTATTTTGTTCGAATCGAAATTGGGTAGTCTAGCCGGTGAGTGGGAGAGTTTTGCCCAAATGTGAAGTGTGGGGATGAAGTACGGGTATCACTGGTCAAGCGTTATTTTTTCTCACAATAATTAAAAAAATTGAAACAGAAACAATTTTGAATTTCATGACTGAAACCTATGTTGTGGCGGAAAGCGAATTTGGTGTAAAAACCTTTCCGCCACAACATAGATTTTTGAAAAAATGTGAAAGCTTGCTTTCACCATAACTAAACAACTGTAGACACCCTGTACATAAATGAAAAAATTACATCGTAGGAAACATTGTTTTGGGGGTTAGTAAGTGTAGCAAAGTAAAAAAAGATTAAGACTACGATTAGTAGAAAATATATAATTTTTTGAAAATTGAAATTTTTGGATGTTCTTTTGAAACGCTCATCTCTCAGTACTGCATATACTGAGGCGCATAAACATGGGTACATCGAGAAAGTTTTAACTGAAAAGAGCGTGTAAAAAAATTTTGGGAATGCGACCTTCCATCTCATTCTTTTTACTACCATGTACCCATGTTTATGCGCCTCAGTGTATAACTTACTGGATTAGGAAGAATTTACCAGACAATGGAGAAAGCATAGCTGAGAAAACACATACAGTATGTTCCACATTAAAGTTTACTGTGCTTTCTTCGCCTTTCTCCAAAAATGACAAAGATGACTTAATGCGCGCGTTGAATCAAAAGGTGGAGTGAACTTAGCCAACATGAATCAAATCGACAACAGCTGAGAAATAAAAGGAACGGGTTGAGCAATTAGTATTTATTTGATTTAATCACTATGTAAAAATTTAATTGATTGATCCATAGTGATAAGACAAGTGACGAGGATTTGGATTAACCTTATAACTTAATAAGATCTTTAAAATAATTCACCGAAGGTTTTCATGAATTTCTGATTATGGATTAATTTGTTCTGGACACTGAAAATTGGTGTATTCATGAAATTCTCTATATTCAGAACTCAACACTGCATTTTATATATCATTGTCATTGGGTAAGAATAAGTTTACATAAGATTACAAGTTTTTTATAAATTGGTGCTGAGTTGCATTTATTTTAATTCAGGTTACAAACTTTATTCTTACCCAAGGACAGTGATGGTCCATCACGTCAACATAACCTGCAGTGGTGAGTTCTGAATAAAAAATTACATTAATAACCTAATCTTCAGAGTCCAAAATAAATTAAATTCAGTATCAGAAACTTATAAAAATGAACTTATGGTGAGTTAATTTTAAAGATTTTATTAAGCTTTGAGATTAATCCAACTCCTGGTCAACTGACTTATCACTATGGATCAATCAATTAAATTTTGAAATAGTGATTAAATAAAATAAATACTGATTGCCCAATCCACTCCCTTAATTTCTAAACTGTTTACGATTTGATGCATGTTGGCTAAGTTCACACCACCTTTTGTTTCAACGCGTGCATTAAGTCACCTTGGTCATTTTTGAAGAAAGGCGAAGAAAGCACAGTAAACTTTAATGTGGAACATACTGTACAAACAAAAAGCGTCTATTGTTATCCCCTATCCCACTCCTGCCCTTCCATTGTCTGCTAAATTCAGCCTAACCCTGTAGAAAGATATATCATAACTTTTGGATCACGGAAGAAATTGTTTCCTCCAAAATCAGCTAGGGGAACTTAAAAATTAAACCAGCGCGAAATTGGAAATTAATAATTAAAATTGGGCGCTGTGAAGTCGGCTCACATAGTAACAATTTCTATTTATGAATAAATCTTCCTGTTCCTGTGAACAAATCTGCTCATTCCTGTGAAAAAATCTACTTGTCACTGGCTCGAACTGTTGAGTTGTGTTACCGATCCCTTCAGAAGTAGTTAGAGCTTTTTGAATTTTTTTTCACTCCCTGTTTAACAAACCTCACCTATAAATATATTGAACCCACATACGAAAACTTTCTCATAGTGTATACCCACCACAATGCAGAGTCAGGCACGACTACTACGAAATTGCTCAAGATTCCCATGGCATACGAAAAGTAGATTTATTATGAGAAGTAGACCAATACAAAAGAATTGAAAATTGGAAAATTTTGTTAGATAAATTATCATATAGGCAGAAAATTTTGTTGAATAAAAATTCATACAGGCAGAAAATTTTGTTGGATAAATTTCCACACAGGCAGAATATTTTTTTGAATAAATTTCCATACAGCCAGAAATTTTTTTTTGATAATTTCCACATTCAGAAAATTTTGTTGGATAAATTTCCACACAAATAGAAAATTATGTTGGATAAACGTCAATAAAGGCGGAAAATTTTATTGGATAAATTTCCATGCAGTCAGGGTGTGGACATAGGCTGCTCCTATAATGCCCATGTTCCTTTCAGATTACATAAAACTGAGATATTAGAGGAATTTAAATATTAGGTTTAGGTCTGGACCGACCTAATTTTTCTCGACTTTCACACTCTCGGTTTGAGTCTGAGTTTGTTGTAACTTAAGAGGCTAAAATATTAAGTCCAGACCAACATTTGGCTTGATTGGTTGGATGCTTAGATTAACCACCAGTAAAATTTAAGAAAACTAGTTACGATTTTAATACTTTAGATGACCACTGTTTCCTAAACTTCCGGTTTCATAAAAATGATATGCTAAAATTATGAGAATGTTTAAATGTAAATTAGCATCCACAGAAAATGAATTAACCGACTGTTCCTACCTAAACAGCCAGATCGTACTTTCGATTTTTTTCGAAATTCAACCTTTTTTAGACCCAATACTTAATTAATTACTAAAAACATTACGTAATTTACAATTAAAACTAAAACAAATGAAACTAATGCTTATAAACTGAAGAAAAAAAAAAAAAAAACTCTTGGTTTGGACTTAATCTCATACCTAAAGTGAGAGGGAATTAGGTCTGGAATTAAGTTTTTGAAAGACGGACTAAGTCTTGAGGAAGGAGAAAGTCCTTCTACGTCAGATATTTCTGGCGCGAAACTCATCATTAGGTCTGGTACAGACCTAAACTTAATATTTAAATTCCTCTATTTTACAATGCTGAACAATTGTTATAAAGGTTGTATGTTAAAAAGGTTCTTGAAAGGTTTCGCTACAAACTTTGTAGCGAAACAACCTGAAGGGCTGCGGAATAGCGCATTCGGTTCAGCATCAAATTTTCAATAGGAAACACTTATCATTTCATAATTTAATGGACTCTCTATCAACTTATATTAAGATGTATTTAAAACTTCATACCTAATTCCGTAGAAACGGTTTTTTGCTTAGTTCTGTTCTTCTAGCCTTGTAACGAGATAACCTGAAGGGCTGTCGATTCAGCACCAAATTGGTTAATCATTTATGTTCCATATCCATACATAACCGCTAAAATGACCTTTACAACAACTGTTCAGCATTGTATGTATAATTTCTCAATTTTATGTGAAAGGAAAGCAACATGGGCATTATATAAGCAGCATTATATGTCCACACCCTGCCTGTATAAAAATTAATCCAACAAATTTTTTTGCCTGTATGTGAATTTATCCAACAAAATTTTCTACCCGTATGGGAATTTATTAACCAAAATTTTCTTCCTGTATGGAAATTTATCCAACAAAATTTTCTGCCTGTGTGAAAATTTATGCAACAAAATTGTCTGCTTGTGTGGAAATTTATCAAAAAAAATTTTTTGCCTGTATGAATTTTTATTCAACAAAATTTTCTGCCTCTATGAAAATTTATCCAACAAAATTTTCCAATTTTCAATTCTTTTGTATTGGTCTGCTTCTCATAATAAATCTACTTTTCGCATACCATAGGAATCTTGAGCAATTTCGTAGTAGTCGAGCCCGACTCTGCATTGTGGTAGGTACAGTGGTTTTAGCTTAATGTCACCTCCGAGGGAGCCAAAAAATCGGTTGATAGTAGGCGGAGTTGACAAAAGCTGATATTGGCAACTGACTAATACTTCATAGATTAGGTGACATAAACCGAAGTTCCTAGTTTTAGAGGCGCATTTTATGATACGATACCTTTTTCGATTTATTTTACAACTTTTGAAGTTATTACCTGAATTTGCAATACTCTAAAAGCAAATTACTTCTTGAAGTAATCAGCAAGTTATTTTGCAATATGCCAGAAAAATGGCTTTGAGACATTATCGTGTCAGAAACTCCCAAAATATCGGTACTTCTTTGCAAAAATTCTCCACCTCCAATTTTGCTTATCATTAAAACTTTAAGTTTCTCAATTCTAACCATGTGCCCATCTAAGGTTGGCATACTCGCCGTTGGAATAAACCCGCGACTGCAGGTGAGTCTTTAAAAAAATAAACTTTTACGATCGAGGATCACATAGTAGAATACAACAAATATGTTAATGAAACAGTTCTCCCAAAAGTGTCTGACCGCCCACACCATTTAAATAAACACGAGTCTATTCTGGGCCTGAGAACCGAAAGTTGCCATTAAAGTGTGGCTATGTGTGGTACATTCTCTTCAAATGGGATGACAATAGGCGGAGGTTGACAATAGGCGGAGGTTGACAATAGGAGGTGTGACAATAGGCAGAGTATTTAGTACAAGAGAGCATGGAGTTTAGCCGGGGGAAAGCCAACAGGGTGACAATAAGCGAAGTGTGACATTGAGGGGTAGTGACATTAAGCTGAAACCACTGTATACACTATGAGAAAGTTTTAGTATGTGGGTTCAATATATTTATAAGTGAGGTTTGTGAAACAGGAAGTGAAAAAAAATTCAAAAAGCTCTAACTACTTCTGAAGGGATCGGTAGCTGGAACAACTGCAGGTGTTGCTTGTGATTAAATAAGTGACAATTGACTACTTTTAACAAACTGAACTCATTGTTTTGAAACAGACCGGAGAATGAACAGTTACTGCCACGTGTACCTGGTACAGCTATGGGTATTCAAATTATTTCAAAATAAGCTTGACGTCATGGCTACTCTTCCGTCTGGCACTCAATCCTTTATTTTGAGTACTTGGCTACAGTTTTGAATGACAAAGCTATTATTTGCTTTTTCCTGAGATCTCCAAGCGGCATTCGGACGGAAGCTCAACCATGATCTGGGCGGCTTTCAGTAGCCTTGGAAAAATACCAGTAGCGTTCTATACTGGCAATCAAAATGGACTGGTTCATCAGACACACCTGCAGCAATACCTCCTACCTTATTTAGGCCGACTTGGTCAAGGTGAAGATGTTTTTATGCAAGATAACGCAAGCTGTCAGACGGCAAATTCGACGAAAGCTCTCGGCTACTGTATCACGATGTCACAGTTATGCCTTGGCCTGCCCTATCTCTGGACTTGAATCCATTGAATCCATTGTGGGGGGAGGGGGACTTATCCTGAACTGTATATGCGGAAGGACGTCAGTTCAACACTGTAGAAGAGCTCCTGGAAGCCATTCAGATAGCATGGATAGGGATCCCAAATTTTCGTCTCGAGAAATTGATTAATTCTATACCTGACAGACTATTTGATGTTATTTCAAGAAACAGAGGGTCAACAAAATATTAATTTAATATATTGCTTCCAAAAACCAACATTATGCTGCTAAATCGACTAGAATTTAAATATTGCCTTTATACAGGGTGTCTTCAATTTTTTAGTTAACGTGAGAGCAAGCTTTCACATTTTTTCAGAAATTTATGTTTTGGAGATGTGGGGTTGGGTAGCGTCAGAGGTAGAGTTAATTAACAAGAATTAAGAAAAGGTTAGTAAGTTAATTAATTAAGAACTTTAATTTAAACTAATAATTAAAAGAACAAAAGAACAAATAATTAAAAAACGAATAATTTAAGACAGAAAGGGAGAGAGATGCTTCTTCTTCAAGATCTCAAAGGGCAATGACCTCTTTCTTTCTTGTTCTTTTCCTTCTTTACCAATTCGGACAAATTGTAACCCGCAAACAAATTCGTTTCCATGGCATTCCCACAGATCCCCTCTTCCTGGGTAGATCGTGTCCTCACGATGAGAAGAGAAAGGTTTTGAAAGAAAAAAAAATAAAGGAAAAGAAAAATATGAAAACTTTATAAATTTAATGCCAATTGCAAAGTAATTTTAAATTTAACTTTTAACGGGGGTTTTCGACAAGGAGACGGGGACTTGCGCCTACTATGTACTTTACGACGACAAGGAGAACGGGAGCGAGACGGCTCCATCACCCAAATTTCTGAGGCAAGTTGGGTGCGAGTTGGTGGTGTTAGTTCACGGAGAAGCCATTCTACTTCTCCTGCTGGTCCCAGTAGCTCTCCCAACACCTCAATTTCCCCGGGAGTATCTGGAAAAAAGGACGACCTCGTCTTCCAAGAAATTTTCCACCTTGATTGAATGTAGGTCGATAAGATGAATTTCCATATTACTGTAAATTATGATTTTAAGGGATATATAAGAAAGTTTCGGTAAATACGATTATAAAGTAAGTATTTGTGTGATTGATAAAGTAATTGAGAAACGGTAAGTCGGTAATTAATCGGAATCAATCGATCTAATTCTGGCTCGGGGTGTACGTGGATTTTGTCTAGGTCTTAGACGATTTTTCCAAGGAGGTTGAATTAACTCTGACTTATTTTTAACAAAACCAATACGATCGTCTATTCTTTTATGTGGAAGTGGAATAATTGTATCCTGGTTATTCGAAAAACCATAACACGGTAAGTCGTTTTGTGCTGAAAGATTGGGCATCTCATCATTTGAGGATTGAATGGAAGGTGGAGAAGACAAATTTGGTAGATCAGAATCTAAGTCCAAATGTGGAAAGTTATCTAGCTCTA
>NIPM01000067.1:0-150048 GCA_002738285.1 Holacanthella duospinosa | reverse complement strand
CCCTAATATTGTGGAGTTTAGGTTTTCTTTCATGCTTCCTACACCTTAAAGTCAATCTCTTGTTTTTTGTTTTTTAGATTGAGATTAAGTTGTCGGGAGTGACGAATGTTACATTAGAATATTCATAATTAAAAATAAAAAAATTTCAAAATTTGTCAACTAACTTCACGTCGCTATTATTTACTACTTGTTTGTCGGCTGACCCAAGCCGATTTTGGTGAAAGGCGGAGAAAGAAGGCCCGGATTTATTTGGTGGTCCTTGTAATTGCAAAGCTCAGCCTAAGCAAAGCTTAAGTTTAGCAACAAAATAGTTTCCACTTTACCGTCAACTATTTCGATGATCGCTCCATCTAACGACCATCAAAAGTGTCAATCTGACTGTACTCCTCCTCGTAAGCTCTCCTTAAAATTTAATGGGCCAAACTCCTAGAGTTAAGATTTCCTAAAAAGAAAGTTAAGGAGAGCTTAGACTAAAGAAATTTGAATTACACCAGCGTTAGTTTCTCTGTTCGCCCATTCTAACGTCTAACCACGTAACTACAGAAAATTTAGTATAGAGTTAGCATAACTCTTTTACTCATCTGATAGTCATTGTCTACAAAACGAGTTCGGCGAAGTTAAAAATTAAGAATTCAGACCGCGTAATTTGAAATATAATTCAAGTTGTAATAAAATTGGTTCCTATTAAACATCACACCTATTGTCAAACCTCAAACAAAACAATGTGTTGGCTTAGGCTACGCATCATGTTTTCATGTTTGTATGTTTGTGAATTGGTTACATATTACCTATTTTGGAGACGATGGGTGAGAGGAGAGGGGGTGGTTAGTTCAAGATTTGTAGTAAACCTGTATGAAATAGAAAGTACAAATTCGTAAACGCACGCCGTCTAAATCAGAGTTAGAAAAAATCGGATTTTTATATAAAAATCCTAAAAATCCAAAAAATTCGATTTTTTGGATTTAAATCCGATTTTTTGGATTTTTTGGATTTTTATTTTTTAATTGTCACAAATAAAAAATATATCTAAAAGGGCAAATTTACAAGTGTTAAAGTACTTTATTTCACCAAAAACAAAATTGAAGCTAGGAATCTGAATTTGGATGTAGTGTTAGTGCTTAAATTTATCTTCAAGTTTGTCTAAAACTGGGTAAAAAATAAAAAACCAAAAAATCATTGATTTTTATTCTTGGATTTAAATCAGGATTTAAATCTGACTTCGAACCATGGTCTAAATGCATTCTAAACGCTTTCTCCAGAAAAGAGTATAGAACATTTTTTCATCACCTCTGCATTGACCAAGTGATCGGACAAATGTCTAACCGTCGGTTTTGCGAAAATTTTCTATTACGAAATTTGCGTTAGATTTTTTATGATTTAGGGGTTTGGCGACTACCTTTTTTGTCTTCGAATTCTTAATTTGTAGGACCTCTAAGGGTCAATGCTAAGGCTCTAGGATTTAAACTAAAAATAATTCCATAAGATTATGTATAATCCATGTTGCGGTAACTCGGCAGCCAAGCGAACAGACAAATGTCCTATCATGACAACACTGTCTACATTGATGCCGTATTTCCCTAATAATTTTTTTTGTAGAACGNCTATCATGACAACACTGTCTACATTGATGCCGTATTTCCCTAATAATTTTTTTTGTAGAACGGGTATTTATTTCCGTATTATTTACGTCAATACCATTCCGTCCCACATCCCCCCGAGTGTGCCCGCATCCCTCCCGAGTATGCCCGCATCCTTCTTGAGTATGTCCGCATCCCTCCCGTGTATGCCCGCATTTCTAACATTCATTCCCGCATCTTTCCCGTGCATCCCCACATCCCTCCCACCTATCCCGCANCCGTATTATTTACGTCAATACCATTCCGTCCCACATCCCCCCGAGTGTGCCCGCATCCCTCCCGAGTATGCCCGAATCCTTCTTGAGTATGTCCGAATCCCTCCCGAGTATGCCCGCATTTCTAACATTCATTCCCGCATCTTTCCCGTGCATCCCCACATCCCTCCCACCTATCCCGCATCCTTCGCGAGTGTTTCCGCATCCCTCCCGACTGTGCCCGCATCTCTCCCGTGCATTCCCGCATGCCTCTCGTCTATCCCGCGTCCCTCGCGAGTGTCCCCGCATGACTTGCGACTGTTCCCGCATCCCCCCCCCGCTCATCCCGCATCCCTCCCGCCCATCCCGCATCCCTTGCGATTGTTCTCGGATACATCGCTAGTGTCCCCGCATCACTTGCGACTGTTCCCGCATCCCCCCCCCGCTCATCCCGCATCCCTCCCGCCCATCCCGCATCCCTTGCGATTGTTCTCGGATACATCGCTAGTGTCCCCGCATCACTTGCGACTGTTCCCGCATCCCCCCCCCGCTCATCCCGCATCCCTCCCGCCCATCCCGCATCCCTTGCGATTGTTCTCGGATACATCGCTAGTGTCCCCGCATCACTTGCGACTGTTCCCGCATCCCCCCCCCGCTCATCCCGCATCCCTCCCGCCCATCCCGCATCCCTTGCGATTGTTCTCGGATACATCGCTAGTGTCCCCGCATCACTTGCGACTGTTCCCGCATCCCCCCCCCGCTCATCCCGCATCCCTCCCGCCCATCCCGCATCCCTTGCGATTGTTCTCGGATACATCGCTAGTGTCCCCGCATCACTTGCGACTGTTCCCGCATCCCCCCCCGCTCATCCCGCATCCCTCCCGTGCATTCCCGCATGCCTTTTGTCTATCCCGCCTCCCTCGCGACTATTTCTGCATCCGTCGCGAGTGTCCCCGCATCTCTCTCAACTGTTCCCGCACTTTTGACTTCTATTGAGATGAGTGAACGAGCTACAAGGCATCACTGAGGGACTTGATAGGACAATTGTCTGTTCGTTTGGCTCCTCAGTAGGCTTAAAACGTTGATAGGACGATTGTCCTATCGTTTGGCTCAAAGTGGGTCCTCCTGACCTGGTCAATGCAGTGTTAAGGATTTGCTCTGCATTGTATTCTCGACTTTAGGTTAACAAAATTGAGCATATTGGTTTAAGTTACTAACCTCTAGCATCTTTGAGCATGAGTGCACTATTCAGAACGTAGTAAAGGAATCTTTAGAGGTGAGAAACAGACATTGAAGTATTAAACAATTAATATTCGTCAGTAGTATTACATATGCATAAATTCTACTCGTCGGAGTTAAATTTGACACAAGGAAATCATAACCACGAATTATAATAGCTAAAACAAGATGTGCACATATAGTAAGTCCGCCAAGTACCAAAGAAATTAATTGTCTAAATTTATTTTTCGTCAGGATTATTTTAATTTTCTCAGAATTTCGAGAACTTATCCGTTGTAAGTAGAATGGAGAGATACCCGTGTAGTATGCACAATTGAGAAACTGCAAATATCTCAGAGTGGTTGACGACATACCTGTATCCTCGAACACTCCCAAATGTTCTCGATCAGTATGGAATGGTATGTGCCTTCTTTATTCATTTGTCATTCTTTTTAAACTTTTATAAGGTTTAAGTATAGCTAATGATGTTTAGAGTGAATTCATTATGCTTTTAAAACGAATAACAAGGTTTATAAGAATAAATAAATTAGTATCCAATTTGAACTTACTTGAACGAGCACTTTTTTGTCTTCATACAGTCTGTTTATCATTCTTACGTTCTCTTTTCATTAAATTTTGAGTGTAGGGTTGTTAGGTAACAAGTAAAATGAAAAGCGTAGGGACGAACGAATTAATAAGGAATACATTGTACCTCAGAGTATTGAACACATAGTTACGGCTATTAAGCTATTATTTATAAATTCTTAATAGCCGTAAGTAAAACGCCCGTTTTTTACTTAATGTCATTCGTTCTTCATTCGAATGAAATGCAGTATGATTATTGAAGTTTTGTAAAATCTTAATTGTCAAGGTAAATTAGATTGAAAATTTTATTGCAAAAATTCAACAACGATACTGCATTTTATTCGAATGAAGGACGGATGACACTAATATTAAGTATAAAACGGGCATAATGCTTCAATACTCTGAACATTATACAGAGATATCGAGATTATTATTTGGAATTCTCTCCATGGTTTATAATGGTATTTTCTTATTATTTTAATGTTAACTCACCTTGCCAGAAACTGCATATGCAGAAAAAAAAAATTTCGCACAAGTTATTTCCCGTATGCGATTTTTTTGCAAATTTTTGGCAAACAGAGTGTTAAAAGCATTCCTATTGAGTTAATAATTTGAATTATATGTTAAAATTTTATGCTATATGTCTTGCCACAGTTCCAGATAAAGCGTTCAAAAGTAGTATGCGAAGTAGAAAAAATCAAGTCTCTCGCATCAGTAGACAAAAATCAAGTCTCTCGAATCACTAGACAAAAATTATGTTTTTTTTTAATTAGAAATATAAGTTTTTGTATGTTCTTTTGAAACGCTAATCTCTTAGTAGAGTATCTTTCAATGAATTAGTATATAGGAAAAATACTTTTGTATAAATGCTATTTGTTGGAGAAAGTAGTGAGCAGTTTTATTGGAAACTGGTTTGCAAAACAATTTTTCTCCATAAATGAAAGCAGTTTCCTAAAAACATTTGAAAAGTATATCGCGTCGAAAAATTCAAATCTCCACGATCGCTGGGTCTAAAGTTATGAATTTTTGAAAATTGAAATTTTAAGATGTTCTTTTGAAACAATGTATTAAGAGATTGATGTTACAAAAAAAAATATTCAAAAACTATAATTTTCAAAAAAATCATAACTTCTGACCAATCGATCGTGGAGGCTTGATTTTTTCGTCGTGACATACAAATTTTCAAAGTTTTTTCTGATACAGCTTTCATTTACTGAAAAAAAAAAACAATTGTTGTGCAAGGCTACCATGTCTCAATAAAATAGCTCACTACTTCTTTCAACAAGAGCATGGGCCCAAAGTATCTTCCCTAATCCTTTGAAATATACTGTACTAAATCTCGAAACAACATCCAAAAGTTTCAATTTTCAAAAAATCATAACTCCTGTTCTATTATAGTGGAGGCTTGGTATTTCCAAAGCTTGTACCATTCTTCAACATTTTATCTTAAAGGTTTATTGACACTTCTGAAAAAAAAATTAGTTCATGATCATGATTTGACCTCTTCAAATTCAGTGAGTCGTAGAGATCATAAAATTTTGTAACAAATTTTGCACATGCACACACAATCCTGATAGTTAATATTTGTTCAGTCAATTGTCAGTCGTCAAGTAGGACTTACGGAGTTTTTGTTGAGAGGCTGAAATTGGGTAACTGGATAAGCTGCTCCTGTTAGCTAAATATCGTCGATGAACGGCCCGATAGTGCAACGTAGTTTTAAGGGTTGAAAGTTTGTAATTTTTGAAATTCAAGTTTTTCGAACTTATTATGAAACTTCCATGGTTTACTATAGCGTCTCAGACTTAAGATTAAAGAAGATGAATTCCAATAAATCATTAGTGTCCGTTAACTAAGGAATATTGAATTCCAATAAATCATTAGTGTCCGTTAACTAAGGAATATTGGCAACAAGCTGTGATGAAATTATGGAACCAATTGAAAGCACTACAATTTGTATGTCATAAACAACATAATTTAAGCAAAATGCTTATTGGTCATCCAAAACTGTAGGCATAAATTAATTACTCGTAAGAAAGGAATAAGTGTTATAAAGAAATAATAAGAGGGACTTTAATCTCATTTTGAAATAACGATGTACCATAACAGGTGCCCGTGGCAGTAACTGCATCTGCACCTGCAATTGATCGAGCTATAATAAAACTCAACATCGCGAGCAAGTGACACATGCAGGATTATTGACAGGTACCTCTACAAATAATCATTCATAATTCTTAAAAACAGCGAGTGAGTTGAATTATAAGTTGTACGTCAAGTTCACCAATTTAAAATGTATCCCTGTCTGCTGCCTTGTTCATTGGCTACTCCAAGGTTGCTAGAAAAAAAGATCTCTAACTAGAGGTCTTTCCTGCTTCAGCAACTTTGGAATTTTCAAAAATACCTTTTGCCTATTTTAGTGAACGTCGGTGAAAGATAGGGTAGTAAAATTTTTAGTAACCCTGTATATTTGTGACAAAGGATGAAAGCATGCTTTCACGGTAACTAAAAAACTAAGAACACCCTGTACAGGGCGTAGAATAAGCCAAATCCCGAGGAACTGTAATTTTTGGTACATAATAGCAGAGGTTCGGCTTAACCGAGGTAGTCGCACGTGATATGTGTACCGGGACCGTGAAAAAGAGTTCGGCTTAACCGAGTTCGGTTTATACGAGGTTCACAATATTCATATCAGCATACGTTAACTCGCTCATGTTGACTTTGGTAAAAATGATGAAAGACTAAAAAGTTATATTCCGATCACTAATAATTACCTACCAGGTATAAAGCATTACAAATTTAAAAATTTTGAATAAATTATATAATAAACCGATGTAAACGGAGTAATCATGTATTGGAGTGCTAAAATGTAATGACTAATAGGGAATGTGAACGGTAAAGGAGGGCTGTTGGGTGGTAGCGAGGGAAATTTGGCGGTAGGAAGGCCGATGTAATATCGGAGATAGAGTAATGTCGGGGTAGGGTCTTGATCAAAATCGGAGTTAGGTTAATGCCAGAGGTAGGGTCATGTACCGGGGTCGGTTAATGTCTGGGGTAGGGTGATACCTGGTTTATTGTAAAGTCGGTATCGGGTAATGACCAGGGTCGGGTAATGCCTGGGGTTGGGTAATGTCGGGGTCTGGGAATGTCTAGGGTTGGATAATGCCAAGGGTTGGGTAATGTCCGGGGTCGGGTAATGCCCGGGCTTGGATAATGCCCGAGGTTAGATAATGCCCAGGAACGGGAAATGCTCGGAGTTTGGCAATGTCCGGTGTAGGGTAATGCTAAGTTGTTAGGTTGGTCGGTTGTTAGAATAATTGTCGGGGTTGGGTTTGAGGCATGGGCTATCCTGTAGTGAAAACGCCATATCGATCCATCCATTGGTTATCGAAATATTCGAGTTATTATTTAACATGCAAATTCCCATAATGCAAAAATTGAGTTTCGGGGAAAAAAAAATAAAAAAATAAAAGTCAGAGTTGACGGATATGGCTCATCATCGAATTTGTCATGTCCTAGTGCATGGGCTATCGATTAGTGAAAACCGCATCTCGATCCGTCAATTAGTTTATGAGTTAGAGTACCGACGGACGGACGGACGGACAAGGGAGATCTAAATGTGTTTACAACACCTAAATAAAGATGAATTTTAGAGCTATAATAGATAAATTTTAAGTATTAACATACCTTTTATAACCCTTACAACCATTTACTCTATAGCTATATAATACAGAGTGGAGAGAAAGTGAGATTATTGGAGTGGACGAGAGAATGTCAAGATCTAAATCTATGGATTATGTAACATCTAACTAAAAAAAAAGCTCTGTATTTTCAACGATGAGGTTAGGAGCTGGACTTTCGCACCATTTCTCACTGTCAACAAGATCAACGAATTAATCCCTTTCGAAAGACTTGGGATAGATTCCTCTGATTAATTTCACATCATCATGACCTCATTCCCAACCCTAACAACTCATCTCCACTCACTCTTTTTCTGTACTTTATCAATCACGCAACAACCCTAAAACTCTTTAGGCTAAACCCTAACTCTTTCCAACCCTTGGAAACACGCCTTATAAGAAATTTTGGCTTAACAAAATTATATCCTTCAAAACTTTATCTGATTTTAATTTATCAGGTCAAAATGGTGAAGCAAGAAAAAAACTCAATTTTGGTATTATTAAAAAACTTTTTTTAAACTACGCTACAGCTTTTTTTTCTCAATATCTGAATTTCTCTATTTTTTGTAATACTTTCACCAACAACTTCCTGTCATCTTGTTTCAGAAGAACAGAATAATATAAGATTTTGTAAAAAGTTGTACTAAATAGTAGAATATTAATAAGCCTATTTGGCGTAGTTGGGTAAAAATAATATATTTATTAATCTAAGTTTAAGATTTTGAAAAAAAAAACTTTTCTTTGAGTGATTATTTTTACAAGCCCAAATGCAAAATAGGAAGTTTCAATTAATTCAAGTTTCTATTATGCTACAATAAACACGATTGCTACTTATTCATGCTAAGTTGAGCTTGATATCCCTAGGCAACGCGTAAAAAATATTATTCTTTGAGTTAAAAAATATACATCAACAACAACTTTTACCATTTTCAGAAATAAGTTAGTAACATTTTATAATGTTTTTTTTTGTAACAAGGGAAAAAAGGTTTAGGAAGAAAAGAGGATTATCAAACTTCCTTTTTTCTTAGGTTGTTTCTATTTTTGTCTCTTGATTGATTCTCACCTTTCACTATTTATCGAAAAAAAAAATGAAATTGACCTGTCTTATATTTTTTTTGTCTACGAAACAAATAGCAGCTGTAGGTATTGTGTAGGTGGAAGCAAAAAAAAAATGTGTCAAATGGGCCCGCTGAATAACGATTGCAACCCCCCACCTCCAATGGTCTTTATTATACAGTGCTGAAAAAAATCATTAAGCAGTGGAAAAAATCATGAGAGTGAGATCAAAAATTCAAAAATTATGACTAATTGTTCAATTTAAAAAATAATAGTTAATTCTGATTTTTAAAATGACAAGAAAATAACTGTAATAGATACTATTAAAAAATTTTTGAACAGGATTGCTTTCTCCAGCAAACACCTTATGAACCAAAAATATTTTCAATGCGCTTAATAATTTTTTCAGCACTATATAATACAGGTTGTTCCAACTTAAAATGCACCCCGTTTTCTTCAACTTCCACCAAAACTGGTATGGACACTTAGGCTAAGTGCACCAACTTCAAAATAATGAAAAAGTAGTGAGCGGGCTGGAAGACTAAATTTTTGAAAACTTTATAGCTTCCAGCTAAGGTTACTACTCTACCCGCTCATTTTGAAGTTGGGGGCTGTTTGCGCCAACATCAATTACTTTCTCCATGACCAGATTTCAAAAAAATAAAAAAAAAAGGTATGAATTTAATTTAAAAGAAACTTGTTATTTGTAAACTTTAATTAAGTAGAGTACAATACAATCCGATATTATTTTATAAAACAAGGAAGCTACTTTTGGCCCCATACTCTTTGATTAAGAAAGCAGGTTCCTTATAAATTTGGGTCAAATTAACATCCTGAACTAAATATTTTCCATCGAAAGTGTTAACAGTTTTAAGATAAACATTTAAAAGTAGACATAACTTCACAAAACATCAAGATCACTACAATAAAAAAACAGAAGTTACTATGATTTTTTCTAATTGAAATTTTTGGATGTTCTTTTGAAACAATATATTAAATATTTAGGTTTTATATATATTGGGGTTTCAAAAGAACGATCTAAAAATTTAAATTTTCAAAAAAATCATAACTTTTATTCTAGTGATGCGAGAGACTTGACTTTTTCTAGTTCTTATTTTACATTTGAATGATTTATCTAAAGCTGTCAACACTTTCGCTAGAAAAATTCAGTTTACGAAGACAGATTTGACACATCTTTATAAGGTACCTGTCTCCAGGAAGGGAATAGGGTCAAAAGTAGTTTCCCTATGCCTTATAATAAAATGTTGGACTGTAGATTTCTTTAAACTTATGACTAAAATTGGTCCAGAGTGAGACGACTCGAAGTGACAAAACTCTAAACCAAGCTTAGAGGGGGAGTGGGGCTAAATTTGTCGGGATGTCTTTGTCAGGTAACAGCTAAAAGTGATTTGTGTGATAAGGAATCACATATAGCGGTCTTAATGGAAAAGTTATTGAATCGTATGAGAGGCATCGAAGCCTACGATCTCCACCTGTCATCCCATCCACGAATCCAGGCTTAGAAAGAGTTGGATCATGCGGGAGACTTAAGTCCCACAGATGACAAGATGCCTTTCCTGTCCATACTCAAACAAAGTGAATCTCTAGAGTCTCACAAAAGTAGAGACAGTCTAAAATCCACGAAGCGGAGGTAGCAGCTCGCTCAGTTTTGTAGAGCGGAAGAGATCAACAGTTCTTTTCTACTTTCTCTACTTTCTCTCATAGAGTGTAAAAGCTCCAATCACACGGATGAGTCTAATCATGCCCTAAGGCCAACCAGACGGCGGGAAAAGATTGGACCAATGAATAAATTTCCCACTACACTCAATGCATTACACTAATTAACTCCATCTACACTCAAATTGCCGAAATTTAAATGAAGTTGCCATTCATACTATTAGTATTCTCAAAACGACTGATTTGTTCATGCTAACCAGCAATTTTTAAGTGAATGACCAAGGAGAGAGTAGCAAGTAACCCAAATTTTTATGTTTCAAATCCCTAAAGCTCTTGTTTGAAAGGGTCTCTAGGGGTTTTAGACAACAATAGAGAAAGTACTAGAATTGACAAAATAGCGTATAGTAAAAAAAAATAAATAGCGTTTTTAAATAGCGTATTTTTTTTTTTTTTTTTTTTTGGTAAAATTTAGGTCAAAATTGTTATCAGAAGCAAATGAAGGTACTTGATGTAAATCAAATATGACTTAACTACTCATACTCAGCCTTCACACAAGTTTCTATATTCAGTAGTATCTCGATAATGGATTATTTGCAAATTTTGGAAAACAAAAAAAAAAAAATTTACGACAGTTTTTAAAGGCAAGATGTAAGATTTCAAACTTGGCCCTCCCAATCGATCAAATTTCATTGTTTCTCATCAAAAAACACAATAGACTTTTCCTGTTTAAAATTCTATCCAGTTCATAAAAAAGTTCTATCAAATTTTGAGCAAGACTTGTGTTATGTCACAAAACTTTTGCCTGTCATGTCAAAAAAAAAGGAAAAAAAAAATTTTTTTTTTGAAATTTCATTTTCATATGTCAGGAAATAAAATTTCCTTGAGTACGAAATAGAAACTGATCCAATTAAACCTGGAAACCGCGAAAGTGAAACTGAATTGACGGTTTACACCCTCTCCTTGATTGTTTTCATTTTTTCTCACTCCAACTTCATCTGATTGGTTAGAAAGCAGACGAGTTTGAAACTTAATAAGATTTTCCCGCTTCAAAATGAAAAGGCGGGAATTTTTGGTTGGTTAGGTTAATGGCGATGAAACTAATTTTCTAGTCTCTCACTCCTTTGAAGCGGTTTTGATTTTGATCTTGTGAGAAAATTGTCAACAGAAAATACTTTTTTGTCACTTTTATTTACTCTCCGTGCTCAAAGAGAAAGTTTTTTTTTTTTTTGCTTTTACCTACTCCTAGCAACAACTTTCCATTACTGCCACCTGAGATGATGTTTTGATAGGCCTAATTGGTTCCATTCTACTAACTCCCTTGAAGATTCTCACCTAGAAATACATAGAAGTGGAATAAAAAACAGGTTGTTGCGCCACATGTTTAGGGAATCGAAAACAGTTACCATGAATAAAGGAATCGTGCTGAGACTCTGAGGGTTTCTAGGTAGTCAGTAGTGAAAAAAAAATGGAGACGCTTCTTCGTCTGAATTTTGAGTAAGGCTATGTAATATTTGAAATTAGGATGAGAGAGAGATGAAGTTCTCGAGAACTCCAGTGGGAAGCATTCTGTAGAGAAAAAAAATCTTTCTAGGGATGAAGAACTGTGGATGAGATTCATAGCAGCTCTTGGATACGACAAGAAGCAACAGAGGTATCTAGCTCTTCACATTTCATGAACCATTGTAGCTAGGTTTTATCGTTTGAAAAGACGTGGTAGTAGTCGACCACCATCAATAATTGACCATGGTTGGTTAGAATTGTGGATAGTAGTCGACCACCATGAATAATTGACCATGGTTGGTTAGAATTGTGGTGGACCAGACTCTCCACTTTGAGATTACTATGATAGGAGTTGTTACAAAAATTGAACCGTAGTGGGGTATGATCCTAAGTCTATCTATTCTAGGGATTACTCTCACCATTTGAGCTACACTGCCATTGTAAACAATCATGTTTTCAATCTCAATACAATTCCGAAACTCACCTGTCCTTTCCATTAGCATGTAGGCTTTTTTCTCCTTGGTTATGTATTACTAAGTAAGGAGGCTGTACTGTCCACTAAATAGACCTAAATAAATAGGTAAGGAGGAGCAAGTTTCTGTAGGAGGAGCAGTTCATGTTACTCAAATTCCGACAGAATTTAAAGGTAGTCAAGGATTTATCATAAAGTTTATAAGTAGATTTGCGATAACAAAATAAGTTATTGGTTGTAGTTGTTAAAATGAACCAACCTAATAAACCTAGGTATAAGTATTTTTGTTAACTAGTTGGGTTGGTACTATCTTGGTTACGGGAATATCTACACTATGGAATACTTAGTTTAGTTATCCCATGTGTCAAAACATCTGTAATCTAGAGTTAGGGTGGTTATGCTTGATGTGGTGGATCCGTAACTAAAAGTCTTAGGGTTTAGGTTGGATATTCTGTGAATGGGGAATCAGTAAACTAGAGTTAGGGTTTATCAGGGGACGCTTAAACCGTTTATAGTGAGTTTATACGATGATTTGGCGTGTTTGTAACGACAATAATTACTCAGCGAATTGTTGCGTTCAAGGAGATCTACTCTATATCAGTTTTATTTACAAAAAGATTTATTTTTTATTTATTTTATTTTATTAATTTTATTACATAGGAAGGGGCAGAAGGGCACAAGAAACAATAAGACCTCGCGGGTAGGGCTGTTTTCAAGAAACAGTAAGTCCTCGAGCAATGAACAACAAGCCCTCGCGGGCAGTTCTTCAGTTAAGGTTCAAGAAGACTTCTGCTGAAGCACTGCCCCTTACAGAGGAACTTGCTTCTTATTTATACTCTTTTTAGGTACCTTCTTAACATTAAAAGCATTGGGATAGTACTTAACATAGGTTTTTAAAAGTATTTTTATGTGCTTTAAGAAATTATGACACTCAAAGTCTCCCTTAAAAGCTAAGTGTTTTTTCTAGTCATAAAAAGGTTGAAAAATGGTTACATTTGTAGTTTAATTTTAAGAATATTTTTATTTAATATAATTAATAATAAGTTTTATAATTTAAGCGTAACACCAATCACTCTGAGTAAAGTTAACTCAGGTGTTAACACAACCTGCTAAGGTTGTCCGTAAAGTGTTTTAGGTTTTATAAAGCTTATAGCTAGCTTATTAAGTTTTACATAAAATTGGAGCGAAGTGTATCATATTATTTTCTTCAATCAAAGGATGAAATGGCTAGTTGTCTAAATTTATAACAAAAAAGGTTTAAAATAAAAATAGTAAACAATAATTGTGTACTATTCAACTCGATTTATGCTAAAAATTTCAATCTTATGTCAAAAGTTACATAATTTTAAATTGTAGTTATACAATTTGAGTCCAAAAAATCACATACTTTGGTCGGTTTTTATTCATCAGTTGGCAATAAAATTATACGAGAATTCTCATACGATAAAATGTTCTGAATAAATAGACCTAATCATAGAGAAAAAGTAAGAGCCATAGCGCAGAGTTCATTTTGGAGAAAGTGGAAATCCCAATGGGAAAATATCGGCGGAAGCCTTTACAGACCCTCATGTCGTTAATTCTGTGAAATAATTTTAAATTATTCCCTCCACTCTCTTGCATCTCCTCCCTTTGACTTCAATCTCTCAAAAGTTTCAATTTAGCCAAACAAACAAGAGTTTAGGGAAGTAGATCGAGTGTCTCTAGACAAACAATTGGATTAGGACAAGAGAGAAAAAAAAGAGGAATAAAACAAAGTGGAAAATGTTATTTTTTAAAATAATCGGAAGAATAAAAAAAAAATCAGGTACTCGAGAATCCCAAGTAAGTTGTTGAGGATTCTGTCTCTTTACATAGTTTCTAAAAAAAAGAAACAACAGGAGTGAAAGTGGACTTTCTCTTTGGTTTGAGCCTGGGAAGTGTAAGATGAGAGTTTAAGAGGCCTCAAACTCTGAGAATCTTTGCATCTGTCCATGATCAGAGAGTTTCTGTTGGGGAAGACATTCAGAATCCCATTACCAAGTACTCTGACAGTGACACATGGGTGAAAGCGACTAGCCAAAGACCATCAACCACTTGAGACCCATTTCAAAAAGACAAGATTTTCAAATCCAACTCAGCGGTCAGCCTCAAAATGGGGGAAATGGGCGGGGGGAGGGAGGGGGAAGGGTGGAGGTTATTCATGATCTGTCTTTTAGATCTCCACTTCAACGGGAAAGGGAGATAAAATCAATAGCTTTCAGTATAAGTGAAATCCAAATGTATGACTATTATAGCCCTTTACACGCACAGATGCTCCCTTCCAAAGTTAAAAAAAAAAAAAATTTTTTTTTAAGGCAATTTGTTAAAGTTGGATGTGTTTTTGAAATAAATTTGAGAAGATTCTGAAAATTCTACATCAAAAATTCAAAATGGATATAGAAGAAAGTTGATCGTAGTGTTTATTTTGGTCTTTTAAGACTGATGAGAGTGTGACGGTACTGCAAAATTAGAAATGACTTGACAGAACCCTATGAGAAAGTGTTGATTGGGTCTTACAAAAATCAGACATTAGATAAAAAAAAAGAATTTTTTTTTTCGTTATACTACTACAATAAAATTTCCAAGTTGGGAAAAATTAGGTGAGTTCAACATGTGGTCCATTTTTTTTTTCCTACCACAAATGAATTGATCCGTAATGTAATTTTCAGAAACTCAATACTACTGTGCTACTTTCAACTCTACAGAATTTTCAAAAAAAGAAGAAGACTTATAGAGTGAAAGTCTCTTTGAAACTTGATATGATTTGTTACAATATAGTGAATGAAACTCATATACAAAAACTGAACACATCGACTATAATTTCTACAAGGAGGTTTCCTTTTAGTTGATCCAATGACACCTGTCTCCGCCCCTGAGAAAAAAAAATTTTTTTTTTGGATCCAAATTTATTTCAGGATGTTATGTTTTGACAGAGAAAATTAACAATTGAGGAGAAAGTTATATCACTAAAATTCAAAATGGTAAGAAACAGTATACGAGTATACTCATATACATATAGATATAAATGTACATAGTATACACATGCATATACACATATATAACTAGTATACATCTAAGTATACTCTCACGCATTCGTAACAATGTATAGTGACGACGGTAATCTATAATTAAAATCATTGAATCAATACTTAAAAAAAATCTTAATTAGTCTTTGAATTTTTTGTANAAAATGGTAAGAAACAGTATACGAGTATACTCATATACATATAGATATAAATGTACATAGTATACACATGCATATACACATATATAACTAGTATACATCTAAGTATACTCTCACGCATTCGTAACAATGTATAGTGACGACGGTAATCTATAATTAAAATCATTGAATCAATACTAAAAAAAAAAATCTTAATTAGTCTTTGAATTTTTTGTATTTTTTTTCGTATTTTTATTTTATGTTTTGGAAGATAATTTGTTGATGGCGTAGTAAAACTTGAGTAATTGAAATGAAAACGAAAGGTTTGTCATTCTCATTTAATTTTTTTTTTTTTACACTTTTGGTGACATTTCCATCGTCGTCGTGAGAACTTTCTCTGTCGTTTGGCGTGATGAAGTGAAAGTCGTTGAGAGAAAATGGCTTTATGGGTCAATTAAGAAAAGAGAAAGGATGAGAATAGTGCATCGAATAGAAAATGGTATAAGTTGGCGACTGGTTTTGCAGTTTTTTTTTTGGCAGTGTTTGGTATCCTTTTTGAGTAAGTCAATGAGGTGGGTGGAGAAAGTTAAAGCAGATGGGAAGAAAAAGAAGTAAAAAAAAGACGAATTCATCCAATTTTACTTCCTACCGGCAATGAACTTGTCGAAAGAAAGTAATCTACCGAATTCTACTTGTCTCAACCAAATTGACACTCAGTTTAACATAATTCATTCCAAGTGTTTTATGTAGAATAAAAAAAAAACGGATGAGATTTCGTCTTATACAAATTCATTCACCTCTACTTTCACTCTAGCTCAACTTTCTCTGTCCTTATCTCATGGGAACGGTTCCACTCGACACATGTTCTTACTGTACTTCTCATCAAAATTGAAAAGAACTTCACACCAACTCTTTTCAAAGTTTTCAAACTTTAGCTACAAAAATGACACTCTGAATTATTAATCCTTTCATTTCTAATTTTAATAATTAGAAACTCAATTCAAGTCTAAAATTCTATTTTTGGTCTAATGAGTTTATTTGATGGACTTTTTTAGATTATTCATTTAACCAAGTAAAAGTTGATGTATCACAATCCTAATTATAACTCTTTGAAGGATTTATCAATGATTCATATTTATACCTGTGACAGAGTCATTCGTCCTTGACTCAAAATTATGACTCATGTGACTCATTTCCAGGGTGTACAAGGGAGATATTGATGGGATGGGTTAATCAGGATTTTGGGGGGTTAACTGTTATGTTATTAAACTTTTATTATTTGGTACGACACGTTTAACGGTTTAACACAAATACTAGATTTAAAAATTTCTTGTTTTACCGCAAAAACCTGATCATTAGTTACCCAAATCGCCCCAAACAAGACCCGCAATAACACTGATTGCCCCAGGAAGGGGGATTTGTATATGAATTCGCCGGATTATTGCACATCCTGCTCATTTCTCCAGTGAATCACAGAAATTAACATTTTTCTCCTTGAGTCAGACTCTCTAAATTCTAAATAATTGAGAGTCACTGAGTCATACTCATAACTCATGACTCGAGAGATTACTTTCAGTTGACTATCAATGCTTGAGTCAAAGACATGTTGCTGGAGAAACTCATATTCAGATCCAAGGTCAAAATTGTCAACTTATTTGAAAGATGAACTGAATCCCACGAGACGACCCAGCTAACTCAAAGTCATCATGCTTCTTCCCTTTCATTTAATTTTTTCTCCTTATATATTATGGCCTTAAGCCATAGTAATAAAAATATTACTTTAATAGCTAGTGGCGCTGAGCCTCAATACTAAACCAAAATTACATCTTTCTCTTATGAAGAGTGGGCGTTTTCATACTCATTCAGTTGTGTTTTGACATTGTGAGAGTAAACAAGTCTGGAAACTCATGGTCTTACATTATCTTGAAAGTTTTTGATTTGATTTATTTAATTTGATTAATTGTTGAACTAAAATCTAAAGCCCAAAGTTTAGGACGGATCATCACCACAAGACAATCACATGCATTAGTAACAGCCTCAATAACCTTCATACTGACTCGAAAGTCAATCAAAACCTGAAACTTTAACAAAAAATGCATACGTATAAGTATAAATCTAAAAATTCTGAGTTAGTTTAGTAATATGAAGAGTAGAGAGTCATGAATCACCTGACTCAAAGTCATATGATTTATTAGTGTCACTTAATTCATCGCCAAGTCATCGACACATGCAGATGGTAACTCAAGAAGGTAAGAGTCAGAGCCAAAGTACGATGACTCAAGACTAATGAATATGATTCTGATGAATGCCTGTTGAGTTATTAGTCATTTCCAATCATCTTACATTGTTGAATTTTCTGTATAAATAAATCAAATAAATAGTAATAAGATCCGAGTAGCATGTGAGCATATCGTCACTTAATAATTTCCGTATGTTTTTATTGTTGATAAGTTATTATTGATGAAGGGAACCATTAAGAATACGGACATGAGAAAATCACATGACAAGTAATAAATCCTTAACCAGGAGGAGTTAGAATAATTTATTAATCTCCTGGGTCATCTCCCAAAAACCCAATTATACAAGAGTTAGTTAGGAATAATATAGTTTAATTACTGGTCGTCTACTTAATAACCAAGTAGAGCACGACAGGGGTGTCTGACTGACGTAACGTGATTGGATGTTAAGTTTTGTAGTAGTACTGTACAAGTACAACAACTCTGATGGTGTGAGGGTAGAGAGCCTTATCGTCTACTTTACAACATCTAAGAGCCTTATTACATCATAAGAAGAGAGGTTAAGTTCCGAAATGTCTTTTATCGCTAATAACAAGTTATTGATATGTGGTTGTTTGATTCACATTTGGAATTGTCTGGCGGGAGAAAAAAAAATAAAAAAAAAAACGAAAAATTTTTTTTTTTTTTTTGAAAGTGAAAGGAGCGGAAGTGTGAAAGGAAGGAGAAAGTAAAAGGACGGGTGGGGTATTTAATTGATCGTATGTAATTTAAATGTTCCCGGGAAGTTGTAATCATACCTTTCTTATAAGAGAAAGGTAGTCGTGACGTTTATTTGAATCCAGACGGTTGAAAGTAGTTGAAAATTGTAGAGAAAGAAGGCTCGAATTCGATCTTTTTCTCACTTGAAAAGGAACTAGGAGACAGACATGAATAAGTTGAAATCTTTCCTTTTGTGTTTCAAAATCTTTGCCCAAAAGTACAAAGGATGGTTTCCGACGTCTGAGGGTAAGGAAAACAATAGGGTCTTGGGGGTAAAAAAGAAGTTTTTGGTTCTCACGGTCCTATTATTACCTCTCAGGGATCTTTTCTATGTCCTAATCTTTCTCTATGGACAATTCAAACTTTTCACCCATTGTCACCATTTGGTGAGATTAATACTACCCTATTGTTTGAATCCCAACAGATCACCCCCGTTTTCTATTATATCTTTATCAATTATTAATTTAGAACCATTCCTTTAGCTCTCTCCACCTGGACGGAAAGATTTCACTTTTCCTCAATTTTCATTCGTTGGTGAAAATTTTCTGGAGAAAAGAAGATAAGGAAGAGAAAGTGAGCTCATAAGCTACTCCAAATAGTTATATAACTCAACTAGATTCGTTTTGGTGTTATTCATTTCATATAATCACCTCAGGAGAACTCATTTTAAGCTTTTCAAATATGAGCCAATGAAAAACTTTTTCTTTACTTTCTCTGCTTTCTCTCGCTCTTTTAGTAAAACTCTTTAAGGTAGGAAAATAACGGGAAGAAATATGAGAAGTTATCTTTCTATCTCTATCTCCTATAGATACTAGGAAATATTCAGATTTTCAAAACTTTCTTTACCAACTTGGGAAAAAGAGAAAGTGAAAAAGGAAAGTTTTTGAGGATGTGGTTTCTTATATAATATTTCCAATTGTTAAAATTATTGAATAACTTTCTCTCAGTTTTTTGAATCATTTTCATCCCCCTCCCCTCCCCCCTTCCCTTCCCTTCTCAACAGGAAATAAATGGAAGAGTCAAAAGAATATTTTTTGGACCAATTTAATACGACTGTTACCAGAGACACAGAAGAAGAAAAAAAAATACTGAAAACGTGAGTGGTAAAAGTGTCTCTAGAAAATCTAATTGAATAAATTGTTCTTACTTCGTTTAAGTGAGAAGAAAAAAAAGTCGTAAATCAAAGCAATTACATTCCGGTTTCCCATCATTTTCATTTCTATTTTCTCTAGAACCTTTGTGGTGTTATATTTTTTTTTGAGTCAAATTCATTGAAAAATTATGCCCTTTTCCTTCTCTAATGGAATTTAAATCTCGCTTATTTAAAAAAAAACGAACAAAAGTGAAAGCCAAATATGAGTTTTTTTTTTCTGATCGGAGAAAGTTAAGAAAGCCGGAGATTACTTATAAAGGAAGAATAAATATATAAAGAGCCTTGTTTGTATCTTCAAAAAAAAAATCCTTCACATTGGAATTTAAAATTAAATCCTAGTCTATGTTCGTTTTTTTGCTCCTAAAAAAAAAAAAAAAAAAAGAGAAAGCGCTTTTCCCCATTGATTTGAGAGGAGTAAGAAAATCATAGTAAGAAATAGTACAAAGGGAAAACAGGTTTAAGAATGACTTGGTTTCATATAGTAAAGTCCTAACATGAATAATAGACGGAATGTTCCTCCCCTGATCCTATGAATATCTCATAGCCAATCAGAAATGAATATCAAAATCAAAACGCATTTATAAGAGAAAGTACGTCTTTTCTAGAGTTTTCATATCTGCAGAGAGACTTCTGCAGTATTTTTTTTTGACCTGAGTAAAGGTCACACTCCCACCATCTTCTTTTGACTCAACTGAGACAAAAAAAAAGAAAAAAGATTGTGAAAACCGGAAGGAGAAAGTATAGAATTGAGTATAAAAATTCCAGAGAAAGTGTGTCTGGAGTTATATGGGTATTTTTTTTTAGGACTGTGAGAGGAGATTATGGATGGTGATGGTAAGGAAGGAGATTCCATTGTCGATAATAAAAACCCTATTGTACGAACTTTCGATGGAATTTTTGCTTTCTCTTCAAGAGAAAGCAAATATTTATTTCCATCCAGGGGGAAAAGATGGGAGTGAAAATAGGAAGAAAGTGGGCAATTGAAATAATGGAACTTTGAGTTTTTCTAGCTCCCGCAGTAACACATTTCCCACAGAATCTGAATATAAGCTTTCAAATTACATGAATACAGTTTCAACCCCCATCACGTGAAGAAAGTTAGTGAAAGTAATTCAATTTTACATAAAGATAACCAAAAATATGTTATTTCAAATTATTCCGTTTTAGTATAATCATGTACAATTTATTTCAACCGATTTCAACTAGGAAGTTCTCAAGGTGTGCGACAAACTGCGGAGAAGTACCTAAAGTAACCTTTCATGATTTTGCAATGAATTTTTTAATTTCCATATTAGTGCAGTATGTTCCAACATTTTAAGCACAGTTGAATTAAAAAAAAATTTTAATCAAACAGAAAAGAGAAAAAAATTATTTTTAGTCCAAGTTATTTGGTGAAAGTACCTAGTGTAAAAAAAAAAGATTTAGGTACTTTCACCGTAAAAGTTGATGATGAAAGTTGGTAATATTTGAACATACTGCAGAATTTTTTGACCGTGTTCTTTAGTAACATGCTCTTACTCATTACCTCAACCACACATAAATGAAAACTGTAAGTTTTTATGATTCTGTAGATTCCGGAAATGCGCACCTGGGTAGAAGTGAAAGTGAAAAGTGGGGAGTNTGGTGGGAGCGGGTTTTTTTGAAAAAAGGAACATTCAACTCATTTCCATTGTTCTGTCTCGTTGTACTCATGAATGTTGTAATTGGTAATGGTAACTAATCGACATAAACATACTCTTTCCACTCGATTAATTAAATCCAAATGGACCCCTCGTCTCTCTCTGTTGAGTCTTAATTGAAATAATTCCCTAAAGAGACGTACATAAGTGATGGTGGAGTTAGAAAATAGTAATTTTGGAGTAGGAAGTGAGCCAAAACCACTTGAACGAAATTCATTAGGATCGTTTTAGGCTAGTTAAAAACTCAAGATGGTGGAATTTAGGTATATGAGAGGTTGTTAGGTGGCGGAATGGAGAAGAAAATGTGTCATTATTTTGAAAGGCGAAATTTCGGTATTTTTTTTTTTTTTTTTTTTTACAAAAAGGTGACAATGACTTTTTGTTTAAATTTTGGGAAGAGCATATTTTACATACTAGTAATGAAGGAAATATCACAGAAATTCTTGGGACCTTGATCCCGTAGGGTAGATCGCTGGTTTGCTTCCTGGAATGAGCGACGGTTCCTTTGTACCCGCCGAAGAATTCTTGCTACTGGATTGTTCTTCAATTTCTTCTTCGAGCATTTTCTTGACAGAATCAGCTGTTCTTGAGGACGTTGACACAGTGGTTGTTGTTCCACCAGAAGGTATTTTGTGCCGTTTCTTGTCACGTTTTTTATCTTTTTCTCTATCTGTTGATCTTGAAGGACTTCGAACATCGGCGCTTGAAACACGGCTCGAACCGGGTGACAATGTATCTGGTGTTTTTTCTTTACTATCTCGTCTTTTGTCTCTATCACGGTCACGATGTTTATGATGTTTATGATGGTGATGACCACGGTGTCTTCGTCCACCTTCCCGCTCCTCACCACTAGCAGGACTTGTGTCTCTTTCTGAATGTGAATGGAATGGACTAGTAGGAAAGGACGGGGATGTTGGACTCAAAAGTCGTTGTTGCGCAGAAGTCACTGTGGAAGTTGGCGTGGACATGGGAGGAATGACACTGAGACTTGTTCCTCCACATGTTGATGATCCATTTGGTCCAGGACCATTCAACTGTTGATTTAACTTTGTCACTATATCACCAAGTAAATCTTCTAAACGATTCATTTTTTGATTCAATCTTTGAATCTCTAATTTCACATCCACTTTGAAGTCTTGCATATTAGCTATAATTTGTTGGTACTCAGGTGACATGGTTCCAACGGGAAAGGAAAGCCCAGGGGACACTAAACTGGGAGAAATAGCAGGAACGAGTGGTGGTGGAAGTTTAGTTCTCACTATACCACTCTCTGGTGATTTTGCAGGACTTCCAGTTGAAGCTGTTTCAGTCAGCTCTTCAATTGTTTCTTGTCGTCCAGCAATTATTACCGGTATTCCTTTTTTTGGAAAAATTTTGTTCCCATTTCCAGCCGGAGCAACCGGACCGGCTGTAATTGCTTTTAATTTACTCATTCGACTAAGTGGGGGATGAGATGAGGGTGAGTCTTCCTTCTCTAGTGATGACTCAACAGAACTTTGAGTCTGCGTACTAGCTCCTCCGCTCATAAAAGCACCCCATTTTCCTTTAGCCTTAGGGCGACTCTCAGATTCTTTTGAACCGATTTCAGAGGAAATTTTAGCTGGAGCTGGGAAGACTTTGACCATTTTGTTATTATTGATACCCCCATCACCACCACCGGAGAATGGGTTTATAGTATCGTTCTCACTGTCACTCCGAGCACTCCCATCCCCTCCTCTCTCAAGATCCTTAAAATGATGAGTAAGAGCTGAAGACTCAGTTTGGAGAGAAGATCCGGTTGAGCCGCGTTCATTACTCTGTGTGGGGGTCGAGGGGGGTCCCGTTTTTCGAAACCTCGAGAACAACTTCCGTACAAGATGATCCTGAGTCGTATCAAGTTGAGGATCATTCTTTCGCCGCTCCGCCAATTCCTTCTCTCTTTTCACATCCGCCACTTTCCGGAAGATTAACTGTGGGAAAACCAAAAGAGAACGGATGAAAAATTCATGTAATGGTCCCAAAACTCCTCAGACTCCATGATAACTACTTTGAACCTAACAAAATTAGAGTCAAGAAAGTAAAAGTCAGGAAGAAGATGGTTAGAAGTCGGACTTGGTTCCTCCCCTAAGACTCTCTGACGTCGGAAACTTCTAGTCTGAATTAATAATCATGCACGAACAAACACAATTTCTAGAGACAAACAATTGAAGTCTACTTTGAAATTAATTCGAATCATTTTTCATTCTAAAAAAAAAAACTTACCCCCTCCGTTTTACTTTCTCTTGTCGTTTCTCATTCGGGTTCATTAGAAACACTACACTGCATCAACGGTTAGTAATTTCTCTCTTATGACTCTTACTAATTTTGTTTGAAATTTGAACTGTTTGGAAGGGAAAATTAGTTTAATTCGGATAGAGAAACTGGTAGTTGTTCCTAGAGAGAGGATTTTAAGAGGCGAGAGGAGTAAATTACACAGGGATCATTTGTCTGAAGAGAAAGTATATAGTTTCCGAGTTTTGTGATTGGAGGATGGGGTGGTTGGGGTAATGAGTGACTTACCCGATGTCTCAGATTGTAAGTGAGAACCAAGTTTCTTGAGAAGGAGTTGGCAAAGGCTTGATAGAAGTCAAGGACCTCTAGTAATTTGTCACGCTTAATCGTGTGCAAATCGCAGTATGTGAGAGCTCGGACGTTGGCAGCCGACTGCCCCACCGAGAGACGTTCCGGCTCCTTCCAAAAAGAATCACCGAACACATCCCCTTTCCCTGTCAACACGAACCAGTCCAATTAATTCAAATTTTTTCAACAAAGATACAAACGCCGTTGGTATTAATTACTTTAGCTTTGTTTTTTCTTTTAGAAAATTCACTGGAATTGTCTTTGAAAGCCTCAAGGAGAAGAAGGCTTAACTGTTCCCAGAAAAATATAAATTTTATACAAATGATCCAACCAAGACTGTAAAGCATCTTTCTTAATATAAAAAAGCAGTTCTGTTGATGCTTTAGGCAGATGTACAGCGATTAACCTTTTTTTTTTACATTTCGTTTATCATAGAAATTAGGGATTACGACTTTCCATGGTGGTTAATCTATTTTGGTACCCTCTTTCACTACTTTTATGAATAGCTCATTCTCATTGTTTGTCGAGGTTTTCTTGCTTCCAAAAAGAATAAAAAACGATGAAAATCAAAGCTGGTTGTTAGTGTAAAATTTTTAAAATTAATTTATCATTTCACTTGGGTTGTCCAGCGAGTACTCATGCGTCAGCCTAAGTTCTTATACTTGTATTGTCTACTCGTCACGACAGAGAAAATTAAATTAAGTGAAAGCAGAGTTTTCATGTTAGGATTGATTGATTGATTGATTGATTGATTATTTATTAAATTGTCAAAAGTTTGACCACATTTAGTATTTTTAATTCAATAGTATGTCCCTGCCTTCAAATGCTCTGCCTTCTTGGTATAAAGTTGTAAAAGTGAGCAAAATTATCTTTTATCTTTGACGAAAAAATCAAAAAGTTGAAACAATGAAAGGTATGAAATTTTTTCCCACGATAGCAAGTGGTGTAGGAGCCAGGGTTCGAAGTCTGATTTAAATCCAAGCTTAAAAATTAATGATTTTTTTTAAATTTTTTATTCAGTAAAATAAATAAATGAAAAACGGAATTTTTGGAATTTTCAATCCAAAATTTGATTGTTTCAAACCTGGTAGGAACCTCAGATGACTCAGTAATGGGAGAAAACCCCATTCAATTTATTTCTAATTTTCCGCAAAGTTGCTCCGACAAGATTTTGTTCACATTTACCAATTTTTGAAAAAAGTGCAGAAAGAGTGGACAGAAATTTTTGGGATATACTGTACTGTCTTAAAATATTCAACTAATCTTAGAAAGAGGTAGTTGAGTGTTGAGTTACTCAAGTTGAGTAATTGAAATAACCGAAATAATGCCGAAAAAAGTTAACACCAGGCAGTCAAGCTTTTTATGTAGGTCAGTCTGGGATAATTCTACTATATGGATAACCGTGTGAGAATAGTAAAAGTAAAATATTAAGTTTCGTACTTTTTTTTGGAAATTGAAATTCTAAACGACTTTCTTCTGAGTCTGATTTCCCTTTCAATGTGGATTTAAAATTANTGAGAATAGTAAAAGTAAAATATTAAGTTTCGTACTTTTTTTTTGGAAATTGAAATTCTAAACGACTTTCTTCTGAGTCTGATTTCCCTTTCAATGTGGATTTAAAATTATAATATTCATAAGTGGGAGAATTTGACGAATGGGATATAATTCTAAAATCTCTTTTCGAAAAGTAAACTTTATAAAATATTGAAAAAGTAAAAAAAAAAAAAGGTTAGAAATTTTATTTTTCAATTTTTTTTTACTTCGCCTTGACTCTTTGGTATGAAATCTGTTCTTGAAAGTATAGAGATTTCTTCACCAGGTTGGAAAAAAAGAAAATGTTCGATTTATTCCTATAAGCTTCACTTTCTCTTTTATCTTTTTTTTTACGAAACAATTCCAAACAGAATTCCAAATGAGATCTTATCCTTAGCGACAGTGAAAAACCGTAGAGAATAAAAAAAATTTTTTTTTTCGTTTCTAAGAACATTTCACCGCGTCTTTTCCTAAATGTAAGGTTTTAACTGTGTGCATTCTGTCGTCTGTGATTGAAATTTGAAGGCGGAAGTCTGTTCTTGAGTTGGAAAGGCGCGCATTTTTTTTTTTTTTCTTTTTTTGAATTGTCCAATGATAAACCTCCTTTCCCAATGGACGGACGGCTCACTCCCTAACTCAAAGTGACAGAATCTAATTTATTTTCTCTGACTCTCGTAGAATTCAAAGTCCATAAAAGTTCGGAGTTCCTGCCCTGACGCTTGACTAGCGGATCTAGTTCACCTCGACAGCCAATTAGATCCTTCCCTGAAGCTATTTCAGTTAAGAACTGTGCAATAGCATCTGCCGAGGTTCTCAGCCTCACCAAAAAAAAAAACTAAAAAAAAAACAACACCATTGATCAATATTCTAAAGTCCTCGCACTTTATCAGCATAAAAAAAAAACTTAAGCTGACATTTAATGTTATGGATTGTTCACATAAATTTTAACCCTTGCATAACATTTAAAAAGACAGAAGCTATTTAAACTTAAAGTGGACTAGCTAGCGCAACAGCGATTTTCTCTAAGAACCATATCCGTTAGACAAAGCATACATACAATCTCTAAAACTTCATCGAATTTCCTGCTAATGTGCAACAATTTCGTCGATAACCAATATAATATTTGACATTAAACTAAACATTTCTATTCTATTGTAATGGAACAACTGGCAACGATGTAAAAGTTTTTAAGTCTAATTAGACTTAAAAACTTTGGCACCGTTGCTTTAGACCTTAAAGCCTAAAGCCTTTTTTACTTAAAGTCTCTTAAGTTTTGTGGTTAGTGACTTTTGTTCTTTGCTTCAATTCCTACCTCTTATCAATATTTTGTATAGTAACAAAGATGAAACAAAGCGCAGAAAATTTAAATTTCAAATTATTTTCATATATTTACTTCATTTAAAATCTACACCTTAGGCAGAGTTCATATATCTGCAAACTCAAAAGTAAGGTGTTTACTACATACATAGGATAGAGCGAGGCATGAAGGTTAACAAAAATTCAACGGTTACAAAAAAAAACCAAAAGACCTTGTATTTTTTTCTATTAATTTGAAGAATATTTTTTGGTAGTTTTCAGTAGCATTTTTTTTTGCTAAAGACCAAAGGACAATAAACTTTGTTCTAATTCGTGGAATTGGTTGGTTGGATGTATAGGTGGATTCCTATTGGTTGTAGACAGAGGGAAGGAGCATGTTGAGCAATTATAAGGAACGTGGTGGACAAGATGGTCATAATGAGTCCTGGACTTTCCCTCGTGTCTCCTAATTTCTCAACTAAGGCTAAAGAATCTGATCAAAATGTTGGTCACGACTTTGTTTTCTCTTAGAAGTTTTCTTCGATGGAATACAAAAGTATGGCTTCGAGGAAGAAAGTATTTTGGCTTTCTCCCATTTCATGCCGTTTCATCGCCACTTCTTTCTTTACCAATTATCACAACTTCAACTTAAATCCTTTCATTTATCTTACTCTTATATTATTCCCACAACTTCAACTAAACGGATTTCATATCTAAATCCTCAAAATCACAATCCGTTATAGTTCTATTGTTTTACTCTACTGACAACCTAATTTACATGAATTCAAAACCAGGTTTTAACTCTTAAATTTCAGCCCTTCTTAAAAGCTTCAAAGGAGTTAGTGGTTAGTTTATAACAATGGGTTCAAGTACAGTCCGTTTCAATATTATAATGCTCTTTCTCAAACTACTAATGTTTAACATAGAAAAATTTTTTTTATTTTTTAGAATCCTATCGTGGCAACATTTTATGTCATTTACTTTCTCTACCAAAGAGTATGGACCCTATGCTTTGAATTTCTATTTGTATAGCTAGATTTGATTAGATTCATTAAATTTGATAATTTCCGTTATTTTCATTATTATTTGTAGATTCGAATGTTTTCACAGTTTCAAAAAAAAAAATGTTTTTTAATAATAATAAGTGTTTGAATAAAATTTTTGTTAGAAATTCAAATGCTTCTATTATTTTTTACGTAAGAGCATAAAATTAGAGTTTGGTGCAATACTTCAGTTGAATAGGCCAATAATAATAGATTAAATATTTACTATTGGCAAGATGTTGTGCTAGCATAGTGTAATGGTAATGGGATATTGTTGTGTTTATTTGTGAAGCCAACACTTACTGTTTGCGTATTGGCTAGGTGTTGAGTTAACACTAAACCAATGGTTCTGCACCAATGCCGAAATTGGTTCATACCAAGGTAATGTCAACATGTTTGGTGCCAATTTTGGCTAAATTTTGGCCTTATGAGTTTGTGTTTGTCGGGTATTTAATGGTTTTACCTAACAACCTAACAATCATATCTTCAATTCCTGTAGAAAACTGCGCGGTATTAGAACTTCTTACCAGTAAAAAATTTTACCAAAAATTTGACCGAAAATTATTTTCAATTAATTTCTTGACTAAATTGATACCTAAATATTATACGTCGGATTCTCTTTCTACAATTATTTTCGATAAGTAATTTTATAATTTGAAATCCATAGTAAAGGAAAGCACGGGTTAGCGACATTTCAAGGTTTGGCGCGCATCACTCAACTTTGAGAGCAATACTTCAGAAGATCAGCCAACTGAAAGGAAAAATAATTTTTTACTTACTACTGGAGGGTTTTTTCTTGAACCCTTTGTACATGTAACTTAAGGTCTCAAACTCTCTCTCCCTGTTTGAAAGTGTAAGAAAATAATTTTTATGTAATTTAATAAAATTTTATATAAAGAGTGTGTAGTTTGGAATTTGAAATTTTTATAAAGATTGTCTACACATTCAGGGAAAATTATGGTTGTGGGTGAATCTACGTGGACTACGATAGTAAATTTATGATGAACTGACTGGATATGAATTTTTCGTTATTTTTCTAGAGAAACCTCATATCCCACAAACACGGAGGAATTATCCCTCTCCCCGTCTAGCCAATCAAGCCTATCCACTTTCCATCCGTCCAAAGACGGAGCGAGAATTGGGAAAAAAAAGATGTAAAAGTGAAAGCTAAGATGACTACTTTCTCCACTTTTTTCTGTTTACAACCATCGGACGAAAAAAATACCCAGACCAGCACATTTCTCCAAAGAAGACTTTTACTTCTAAAAAAAAAAACCACTAAAGTCAAGCCGTTGGAAATAAAAGCGAAACCTTCACTTGAAATTCTGTTACTTTCGTCTATATAACTTTTACCTTTTCGACTACAAAGTTGAAATAAAAAATCAACGTGATTTATATCATCATATTTATCATAATGGATCCGGAGTATGGCACCAAATACAAATTAAGTTTGAATAACTTATATTGAAAGTTGATAAAAAAAAAGAAATTCTTTAAAAAAATGTTTTTCGCTAAAGCAAAATAGGGTTAGGTTTGCTTCCCAATTTCAGAACAACCATTTAAAAAGTTACGATTTTGACTATCACTTTCCTCCCATTAAACTACTTGTAAAAATTCTATAAAAGTTTGTTAAAATTAGATACTAATTTTGATCAAAGATCAAAATAATATTTTATTTTTTCAGTCTAAATTTTATAAATACGATAAGAAAATATTCAATAATATTTTTTCTTTAACAAATTCAATTTTTTTTTTCTTTAAAAAAATCCTAATTTTTTGAAAGTCTGGTTGAGCTATGACTATAAGGTGAGGTTACTTTTGATCTCTTTTCTATGATTTCCACTGTTGCGTATGAAGTAATTTCCCGAACGAAGAGAATTTCCTCTTCTTCATGGGAGATCAGATCAAAGGACAAAGAAAAACACTTCTTTTCACTTTGACTTTCTCTTTTTTAAAGAGAAAGGCAGTGGACTCAGAGAATAATAGAGAAAAACATACCCAACAGAATCCATCCTTTGTAAAAAAAAAAAAAAAAAAAAATCTTAGAAGAAAAGCCGTCAAAAACTAAGAAGAAAAAAAATTCTTGAATTTGTTGTTGGATTTTTCTTAACCTAATTGAAAATCCACGTAAAATCTCAACATGAACTAATGTATTATTCTCAACCAATTCGTTATGAGGAAATGTCCAACCTAACAAGAAGAAAAAAAAAACACAGTTTTCATTTTAGTACTATATATGTCATCGCTTTTTGGGGGCAGGGGGGGAATATATAATATCCATGTACAAAAATTGAACCAAAACATAAGCTTTCTATATTAAAGATTGATAGTCCCTACTCTCATAAAAAATACAGTCCGACCAAAATTCTTAACTCACCTTTTTACTTATATTTCTCTTCTCCCTCTTTTTTTATAACAACTTTCTACCTTTTATTTACACACCATTATCCAATCAAAGTTGGTAAAAGTTTACCGTTTTTATTTTACCATACTGTGAAAATTATAAAGAAAAAAGTTCCGTTATTAAATATTGAAAGAGAGCAGGGTTGAAATTGTTGGGATGAAATTTAGACAATGTTTGTAGTAAAAAAAAAAGAATATAAANAATAAAAAACTAAGAATATAAAAAATTCCAATGAGATTTCCGCTAAATCAAAATTTTATAGTGGAACTCATGCATTAGTTATAACTTGTAGTTGTTCTTAGTGATGTTTATCATNACTTGTAGTTGTTCTTAGTGATGTTTATCATAGTTGAAACAAGAAAAAGTGTCTCAAGTTTCTCATTTTAATTACGAATGAGTTTTAATATTATATGAGAATGTGGAAATGAAATGAGAGCATCGTCATGTCTTTTTCCATTATAAAATTCCTACTTTGCTTTCTCCAAATGTAGAAATGTTTAGGTAGTTGGTTTTGGCATATGGTTCAACTCATGTTGAGTCAGTAAGTCCCTTTTCTTCCTTTTCGACTATACATTTGGGAACCAGTTGAATCATTCCGCCTCACTAAAGTTTCCTATTGAAAAGAGAAAGTGAGGACCGTATGAATAAATTCATTTGACTTTCTCCCATTCTCTCTTTTCATTATTAGGTTCATTCATTCCTCTGTCCTTGGGATCTACCAGCTAACAACTTTCCTCCAATCCCAATCACTTTTGTTTGTCGAGGACACGGTTTCGCTCTTCCGTTGGACGCTCATGTCAACGGTGAGAGACTTTTAGTCTTTATATGATGATGTATATGTTTAGATAATTCCATACATACAGGAAATGAGCCTCAATTTTCTTCCTCTAATTCAATTTTTGAGTTCATTCTGATAAAAGTCCAAATTCAAACAAGGAGTCAACACAAGTCAGAAGTTTTACACAAACTTCTACTGGATATATGGTGGTAGTAGTAGTGGTGGTGGTGGTGGTTAAAGTTTGGACAGATTTGGTACCTCGGTGGTGAAAATTGAGTTAAAAATTTAACAAGAGATTTTCAAATTGAATTTTAGATTTAGTAGGTTCCTTAAAACATTTTAGATATCAGTGAAAATGGACATTGAGACGCTATACAGTATGTCTCTGATCTAATAGACAAACTAAAAGTTGAGTTGAGTTTTTAACTCATTTTTTTTNGAGACGCTATACAGTATGTCTCTGATCTAATAGACAAACTAAAAGTTGAGTTGAGTTTTTAACTCATTTTTTTTTTAATATTTTCTTATTTGGGTTTAAATGATCGTTTCTGAGGGTTTACCATAACGCCTCCCAATCGATANTTTTTTTTAATATTTTCTTATTTGGGTTTAAATGATCGTTTCTGAGGGTTTACCATAACGCCTCCCAATCGATAGGAACTGTGCTCAACGAGAGGAGACCACCCTAGGGCATGAATTTAAATTATTTGAAATTAGAAATTGGAAAAAAAAGGGTAGTAAATTAAAAATCCTTTCCATTAGTTGACGTATCATCATCAGTCATCCCGAGGCAAAATATAAATTTTTGTTTAAACTTTTCTCCCATTTACGATGGGTACATTGTAACTATTGAACCACAGGATGTTTTTATACAGTGCGCTTCAGATTTTTAAGAACGCTGGAAGCTACTTTTGTCACATACCTTTTGCTGTGAAATGCAGCGTTCTTAAGTATATGAGTCATTTTATCTTAGGCAAAAAATTTTTTTGGAGAAAGTCTTAACTGTTTCTGAAGGACCATTGAAAAGTAGTGCTGGACGTCAAAAAAATCAAGTCTCGGCGATCATTAGATGAGAATTTATGATTTTTTGAAAATTTAATTTTTGAATGTTCTTTTGAGACGATGTTCTAAGAGATAGGCGTTTCTAAAGAATATCCAAAAATTTCAATTTTCAAAAANGAATGTTCTTTTGAGACGATGTTCTAAGAGATAGGCGTTTCTAAAGAATATCCAAAAATTTCAATTTTCAAAAAAAAAATCATAATTTCTCATCCTAAGATTATAGAAACTTCTTTTTTTTTTGACGTCAAACACTACTTTCCAATGGTCTTTCTAAAACCGTTAAGACTTTCCCAAGTAAAAAAANGAATGTTCTTTTGAGACGATGTTCTAAGAGATAGGCGTTTCTAAAGAATATCCAAAAATTTCAATTTTCAAAAAGAAAATCATAATTTCTCATCCTAAGATTATAGAAACTTGTTTTTTTTTTGACGTCAAACACTACTTTCCAATGGTCTTTCTAAAACCGTTAAGACTTTCCCAAGTAAAAAAAAATTTTTTATTGCTCTAGTTAAATGCCTTGTAATCTAATGAATGCTGCTTTACCACCAAAGATCATGGGACAAAAGTAGCTTCCAGCGTTCTTAAGAATCTGAGGCGGACTGTATACTCATTCCCTTTGATAGAGTTCCAATGACTCTGCCACAACATTTAGAAATTGATTAAGGTGAAACTGATGTATTCTCTATTGGTTCTAAGACTATGAGACATACTGTATATCACTGTTTTTATTCAATTCATTTTGATTTCCCACCATTTCCTTTCCAAGTATTAGAAACCCTCGACATACAATGGTAGATGCTTGGGTAGGACTCTTATAGTCTTAAGTTTTGAAATATATTATTGTAGTCACCGAAACTCTATGATATTATTAATGGAACTAGAAAGTAAGAGTATGTATTCAGGAGAAAAGTGCATGATTAACTTATTTGATCAATAGACTTAAACTCTACTTCAACCTTCAAAAAGGATTTCTGTCAGAAATATATAAAATTGCCACTTGTCATGAAGAAACAAAAGCTTACTAAAACCCAAGTGAGGTCCATTTAGGAAAATTACTTTAGTCTCAGAAGTAGTTTAATGATAGATGAAAGATACTATATAAGACATACCTAAAATAGCTACGACCTCATCGTCTTGAATGACCTCTAGTGATCCCGTAACAATGAAACAGAGGTTGTCTATACTTTCACCAGTATGGTAAAGTAAGTCCCCAGGGGCAGAGTGACTCATGGTAAAGTGCATAGCAAGGGCTCTCAAACATCCATCAGATGCCAGACGAAAGGCTGGATGTTCATTAAAAACTTTTCTATTGAGATGGACACAGATGTCTGCCTTCATGTCCTTTGGACAGTAGTTGAGCACCTGAAAAAACAAACACATCAGTCTCTACTTTAAGGACTTACTCAATAATCCCAATTTTTTTTTTTTTCAATTATGTTATTATTGTCATTGTCTCTAGAAAGAATTGAACCAATGGGAGTGAGACGATGTGGTTATTTAAGGTATACTGATTTATGATTTCCATGAAACATCCGTACCAGAACTTCATCTTCTATTCATCTCACTTTTCTATTATTTTCTATCTAAAATTTTGAAAAGTGAAGAAACAATAGAGAAAGGTTGGCAGGAGTCAGTGGACTGGAAGTGGATGATTGAGAAGTGAAAGCTATTCATTTTCAAATGTGAAGAGAAAGCAGAGGAATGGGAAAGTACTTTTCACCAAAAAAGAAGAAAAAAAAAAATCACCAAAAAAAATTTCACCAAAAAAAAAGATGATGGTTTTGAATAATATTTCTCCAGTTTGGATTGGTGGGTTTTATGAATAGGAAAGGAGAGGAAAAAAAAACAGATTCATTTGGAGGTCTCTATCGATTCGGAAGGAAGGACCTTTTCNTTTGAAAAGTGAAGAAACAATAGAGAAAGGTTGGCAGGAGTCAGTGGACTGGAAGTGGATGATTGAGAAGTGAAAGCTATTCATTTTCAAATGTGAAGAGAAAGCAGAGGAATGGGAAAGTACTTTTCACCAAAAAAGAAGAAAAAAAAAAATCACCAAAAAAAATTTCACCAAAAAAAAAGATGATGGTTTTGAATAATATTTCTCCAGTTTGGATTGGTGGGTTTTATGAATAGGAAAGGAGAGGAAAAAAAAACAGAGATTCATTTGGAGGTCTCTATCGATTCGGAAGGAAGGACCTTTTTTTTTTTTTTTGCCAAATATAGAAACTTCGGAAAAGAGGTTAAGGTCTTTTGGATGAGGAGCCTTGACTAAAAATAGACTTTTCAAGTCTTAATCTACGTCCCAAAATAATCTCCGCAATGCGTACAAAACCTCCAGACTAGGAAGTCATACTAGATATGACTACACTCAAAATTACTGGACTAAAACTTTTTCAATTCATCATCACCGCAGACAAAGGGAGGAAGAAAGTGGGGCAGTCCTCTACGGACGTCGACAAAATACGTCACAAAAACCAACAATTCAAACTTTGGCTCTCACTCAATTTTACTTTTAGTAGAAATAGATACCAAATTTAACTCAGAGATTTTTATACATAAATTTTTTTTCTAATAGTGTAGTATATAAAGAATGGTGAAAGTTTGCCAATTGCTTTCTCTTTTGTGAGCTAATAATATATAAACTACAGAGTTGTAAAAAAAAAACGTTGCAATTTTAGTCAAATGAAATTGGCAAAGGAAAAGGTTGGAAAGGGTTTGGTCATGTAATGTAATGTAATGTNAATGGTGAAAGTTTGCCAATTGCTTTCTCTTTTGTGAGCTAATAATATATAAACTACAGAGTTGTAAAAAAAAAAACGTTGCAATTTTAGTCAAATGAAATTGGCAAAGGAAAAGGTTGGAAAGGGTTTGGTCATGTAATGTAATGTAATGTATATATAGAACCTTTTATTTTGATTATATCATTATGAGCCTTTTATTTATAACATTTAAAATCCCCGCAAATNGTATATATAGAACCTTTTATTTTGATTATATCATTATGAGCCTTTTATTTATAACATTTAAAATCCCCGCAAATACTGAAAGTAGGGCATTTAACGCATTAGATACTTTCACTTGATTTGTTAGTAGGGAATGAAAATTTTTGGGTGTGTACTGTACATAAGTTTGTACAGTAAGAGTCGAAGTATTTGGTAATATGTCTAGTGAAAACATGAAAGGAAAACAAAAGTTATTGGATTCCATTATATTTTCTATATTGGTTGTTACATATATAGAAACCAGAAAATATTATTATGTGAAATCACGTTTTTGTGTAAACCACATAGTATTTAAATGTTTGACATGATAGGACAAAAGGGATTGGTTCTTGAGTCAACTAATCAAATCAAAACATCAAAAGCCTTAAAAACCATCTCTACAATTCCTAAAGATATGATAGGTTTTACGAAATCTAAAATAATGTAATCTCAAAATCCAATAATATAAAGACATGTTGGAAAATTGTATCCAACACTTTTATTTTCTACAGTACGTCACAAAAATCTTACACTTTTCACTTTTCATCTTCCCTTAAAAAAAACTCTTCTGAATTCAATTGAAAGGAGTTCATTTAACAGTCTTTTCTCCGTCAACTATTACATAAGTTGTTCTCCCCGAAGTGAGACTGTGCTATTATGTGAAAAGTATAAGTTATAAAAATTAAAAAGTAATATGATTTAGAGTATAGAAATTAGAATTTAGAATTTTAGTCAGATGGAAGATCGACTATTTAGAAAATGATTGTATAGCTGATCCTAATCTAAAAGTTATCGCGCATGTCTGGTGTGAGTCGTTTTAATCTACTCTCAAGTTGGTCAATCGTATGAACATAAAAGCTTCAATCTCATCANATGTCTGGTGTGAGTCGTTTTAATCTACTCTCAAGTTGGTCAATCGTATGAACATAAAAGCTTCAATCTCATCACCTTCCCCGCATGTTCACCTACCACCCTAAGATTTAGATTGATGAAAAGAAAAAAGTCATGGGGTTTNCTCATCACCTTCCCCGCATGTTCACCTACCACCCTAAGATTTAGATTGATGAAAAGAAAAAAGTCATGGGGTTTTTTGAGACATACTGTATAATGAGTGTGGGAATGTTTGGATTTGAGAGATGTCCTAATGGAATTGATTCCAAAAGGTTCATGAGTAAGTCGGGAATTATTGAAAGTGGTTCTTTTGATCTTTCTATCGTAATTTCCTTTTCACGAAAGAAAGATGAAAGTAAAGGGGAGTAAGGGGGGTTGAGTAGGAAAAGAACTCATTTTCACTCTCTCAGACGACAAGTATAGGCACAAAGGACACTATGTCCTCAGTTTAGAAACAATTTTAAGACTTTTCAAATTCCATCGTCTTGGGTGTGTAAACAAGTTCCTGGGACATTTAACAGTCTTTTTGAGTCTAGAAGAAGGAAATTTGTAAACAACTTGGGGGCATTTCTCTAAAACTCTTGAAAAAACTTTTAATATGAGAATTATTAGGGAATGATAATATTCGGAGATGTTGTCAGAAAGATTAAATCGTTTTAAGTATTCTACTCGTATCTAAATAGTCAAAAAAAAGTTTCTTGACTTTTGGATTTCTGATGGTTGGAAAGTTTTCATAACTTTCAAGTCAAGAGAAATCCAAAAGTTGGAGGTTTCGCGGTACGCTTGACACCAGAGTAGTGTATACTACACCGTGTTCGTGTAAACTCTTGGAAGTTAGTTTATATGAAGACTAATGAACTTGATGACTCCATCCACCTGTAAATTGTTTCCGGGGTAAGTACTAAACCTAATAAAAAATGACAAGGAACGATATAATCTTTGAGATAATATCTCTTGGGACGTAAATTTCTCTCTTCTGGTATTATTTTCGATAGGCGTGAGCTAAAGGGAATGTGAAGATAATGGAAAAGTGGAAGATGCTTGCCTTCAAAGAATCAATTCCTCGAGTCATTGCCCAAGTAGAGACAACATAATCCATCACTCGCTCAGAAAGCGCCTTTGGTACTTCATGGAGTTTCATAAATTCCCGGACGCTATTCAGCATGTCGTGGTACTTGGCCGTTGCTGACGTCATTTGTTGAATGATAGTTGTCACATGACCAAAGATAGTGGCGTAGAGTAAGGCTAAGAACAAGAAAGAATTATTAAAATTTTACTCAGAAATAATCCTTTATCAAGTAGATCAAAATTATAGTATGATGACAGATGGACAGACGGACAGACGGACATGACTATCTCATACTTCTCTCCACTTATATACAACTGTTTGCTATTAATTAATCTAGTACATTGACAGATTGTTTCAATAGTCCTCAAGTGAACTCTATCCCTCTTGATTTTGTAATATTGTGGATAGAAATTAAACTCAAGTTTCATCGAAAGTGGCGCAAAACTCTTTGGAAAACAATATCCACATCTTGTGTTGTACTGTAAGGACTAAAACCTAGCCAAAAGACTTCTTTTTTTTTCTCACCCACTTCAATTTTCACCACTTGAACTTTCCCTCTTTTTTTTTCTCGCATCAGTGACGGGAAAAATTCCTTTGAAGATCCCAAGACTCACTTAATTGAGTTGCCTAAACTTGTTTCTTTTTCCAGAGGGATAAATTTCAAACCAAAGAACCAACAAGTATCATCAGACTTTCACTATCAACGGTACCCTATATCTAAATAAATAAATTTTGATAAGAATTTCTTAAGTATGTACCTGCAATGATCATCATGCAGATGGTAAAAATCTTTTCGTTGTCAGTCTCTGCAGCTACATTTCCAAACCCGACGCTAGTCATACAGGTCATGGTGAAGTACAAGGCCGTCACATACCTAAAATCATAAATTTTGATGTAAATTTTGAGAAAATTTTAAAATTATTAATAAAGCACTCCTCATTTACAAACTCCACGGAATAAACTCACATTGTCTTCCGAGTCGGACCTTTGTCCAACTCCCATTCGTTGCTATAGTTGGACACCATGAACGGACTCTGTGTCACATTCGCTAGTTTGTGAAGCCAACTGTAAGCGTACCCATTGTCAGTGTCGGAGCGGCCAATTGAGTACCAGATGCAGGCAAGCCAATGAGCGACGAGCATGTAGAAACAGAGGAGGAGGATGAGCATGGCCGCACCGTACTCTAAATATCTGTCCAATTTCCGTACTACTCGTCCAAGTCGGAGCAAACGAACCACCTTCAATGCACTGAAAAGGCTCCCGATACCCTAGAAATATAAAAACTTTTTNCCAAGTCGGAGCAAACGAACCACCTTCAATGCACTGAAAAGGCTCCCGATACCCTAGAAATATAAAAACTTTTTGTAGTTTTCGTTTTTTTTTTAAATTTTGCTAGTGCACTTTACTCTTCAAAGGAAACGAAATAAGATGAAGGACCAAGTTGTATCAAAAATAACCTTTGAAATTGAAAAAAGACAAGCTGAAGGGCTATTTTTATTATAAAGTTCGAGAGCACACTGAAATAATTTATAAGCTTAACTTATCAATTTATAAAATACAGTCTATATCAAATTATTTCTGCAATCCTGTANCCAAGTCGGAGCAAACGAACCACCTTCAATGCACTGAAAAGGCTCCCGATACCCTAGAAATATAAAAACTTTTTATAGTTTTCGTTTTTTTTTTAAATTTTGCTAGTGCACTTTATTCTTCAAAGGGAACGAAATAAGATGAAGGACCAAGTTGTATCAAAAATAACCTTTGAAATTGAAAAAAGACAAGCTGAAGGGCTATTTTTTTTATAAAGTTCGAGAGCACAGTGAAATAATTTATAAGCTTAACTTATCAATTTATAAAATACAGTCTATATCAAATTATTTCTGCAATCCTGTACAGTCTTGCGCACATGACTTGACTCACTTGATGGAGTCACTTTTCTGAGTGTAATCAAAATTTTGATTTTTATTCTAAAGTGATGTGGTTTAGTTTTTGGCTATCATTTAGTCAACAATGATCTCCTGAAAAATTAATTGTTCTACAGAAAGAGTACATTTTGTACTAAAATTTTGAAAAATACAATAAAAGTTAAGTACTTGGGACTGAAAGGTTTTGAAATTTAAGTGGTACGTAAGTACATACGTAGGAAATTACAATACACTTGTACTAAAAGTGCTTGCTGTAAATGTATGCAATAAAAGTGAAAATGGAGAAAGTTCCTTGTCTTGAATCATTAACTTGTTTATGAATCCAAGACCACAAATTTTATTTCCCTCTCATAAAAGTCTTTCTAATCATTCACTTTTATGTCTACAAGAGTAGATTCTCATTTAAATTTTCAACAACGTGATACCTTTGGTTGAAAAAAAAAAAAAAAAAAGTTGAAAATCTACTGCGCCGGTCTGTGAAGTTTGAGTAAGGGGGCAGGGGGAAGGGAAGGGGTGAGGACTTACGTCTTCATCAGTGTCGAAAGCGTTGAACACGTCGTATGGAAGGCAAGAGAGGAGGTCGATGATAAACCAGGACTTGAAGTAGTTCATCCGTATGATTTTCGGCTCGGACACAACTGTAACAATTGAAAGTGAATAAAAATTCTTAGTCAGATTGTATTTTTTTAACCAATCCCAACATACCTTCTCCTCCGGGCCCAACGAAAGTTGTGTGGAAGTTGAGGACGATGTCAATGAAGAAAATGACGTCCACAATGGAGTCGACGACAAGAAGACTCACATCCTCTGACGTCTTGTTCTTAAAGGCAACGTTGTAGGGCACCATTATAGCTGTGTAGAAAGTGAGGCAGAGAATTACCCAATCCCAAATGGCCTTGAAGGCACAGTAGTGGAGGAGAATGTGAGGCGGGGTCTTCGGCGCTTCTTGACGATACTGCGGCAAGATATCCGCATTTAGGCTCATCATCTACATCCATTAAAAAGAAAACGATAAGGCAGAACGGGTCATTGACCTTTCCGCGCATGTGTAGTATCACTCTTAAAACTTTCAACTAAAATTAAAAAAAAAAAAAAATCAACATACATGAGCTAGATTCGACTGTCTCGACGGTTCTTTGACTGCTGGAATGTGCGACGAGAATTGGGAGACCAAAACTGAACGACTTCTTGTGACAGAACGGGCCAACTTTGCAAATTTGCTCAAACCTATTCAAAAAATTTATCCATAAGATTCAAAATGTACTCATTTTGTTGAGGTTGTGAAGAAGTTTCTAATAAAATTAATATCCAACTTTCTCCATTATATTTTCATAATATTCTCCATACAAACTTCAAGGTGAAAATGATTACAAAACTACCTGTTATTTTGATAAACTTTTGACATTAATGAGGAGTATCTCTTATATATCTTTTCCGTAACTACTAGTTCCAACTTTTCTGTCTTCCGACTGGTTGCATAAAGGTTTTGAAGAAGAAGAAAAAAAAAATTGAATCATTTGTGATTTGATAATTTAGGAAATGAAATTCACACATGGCTAGACTTGACAACTCCTGACATTTCCTTGAGATAACAAGGTAGAGAGAAAGTCTGTTTATCGACTAAGTGTCCTCTTACTGTAGAGTGTGCTGGTGCCTTTTGAATCTTCCGCCTCGATGGGTTGCTTGAGCGCCGTAATGTCTCTGAAGGATAGGAGAAAGAGCACGACGACATCCCGCTCGTTTTTGATTGGAGCAATTTGTAAAAGCAGCCATAGCGGAGTTCCTACCAAAAAACATATATATACAAAAGAAACTTTAGGTCATGGAAACAGAAATAAAAAATTCGGATTCACAATCATTCATTTCATCGAATCTTACATCTCCAACTGATTTACTATCTACCACAAAAAAAAAAATAAAAAAAAAATATGCGACCTTGCGACAGCAAAATTTTGGTGGGACCTTTTTTTGCTTTCTCTCTCTCTCTCTCTATTTAGCTTTCTCCCAAAAAACTTGACTTTGTAAACTCTCAACTTTCCTTACTTTCNTAAAAAATTCGGATTCACAATCATTCATTTCATCGAATCTTACATCTCCAACTGATTTACTATCTACCACAAAAAAAAAAATAAAAAAAAAATATGCGACCTTGCGACAGCAAAATTTTGGTGGGACCTTTTTTTGCTTTCTCTCTCTCTCTCTCTATTTAGCTTTCTCCCAAAAAACTTGACTTTGTAAACTCTCAACTTTCCTTACTTTCTTTTTCCCCCCATTGGAATTACTTTTCACTTGGTTTTTTTTTCTTCTGTAAATTGTCTAACCAGTTGTTTTTGCTTTTACGCGAGTATGCTCTCCCACTAATTTGAGTTTGAAGTTCTTCATTTATTATCCAAGAGGCCATCAGTACTGAGTTTTCTCCACTTTCTCTAACCCGTCGTCCAAAAAAGTCGACCGACAAAATCATGCATAAAATATGAAATGGAACTCGTGGAAGTTAAACCTCCGACATTTACTTTCTACTTTCTCTTTCACTCCATTTACAAACNATATGAAATGGAACTCGTGGAAGTTAAACCTCCGACATTTACTTTCTACTTTCTCTTTCACTCCATTTACAAACCAACAACTCAATTTCACTTCGTATTCACACAGGAACTACCAATTCAAACATTTCCGCCGCTTAACTTTCTCTCAGTACAATCGGAATGACCAAATGAAATCAACGGAGTTATAAAACCAACAAAATTATCTTCTATCATGAAAAACCAAAAGAGCTCTTAATTCTCCTAAATAGACAACTTCCCCTCCTACTTGTATTGTAATTTTTTTTTCTAGAGAAATTGATCTCTTCCGTGATGCATCATTAGTTAGAGTAAATGATCCAGAGTATGATAGTTTTCTACTACTAAACATATATTCCTAGATTCTAAATACAGACAATTATTTGTATTTTTGACATTTCAGATACTTTTTTTTTGTAGTTAGACCAACGTGAGTTAAGTGACGTGAGTTTCCTGAATTTCTCAGAGTCAGTGATCAAGTTGACAGAATGGCATCAATTTCTAGTAAGTTTTGAACACATGGTTTACCAATTTACTTTGTATGGTCAAAAAAATTGCAAAAAAAAACTAGTAAAAAAATTCAANAACTAGTAAAAATATTCAATGTGTATGATCGATCACACTAGTAACTAGAAAACTGTACATTAGTAACTTATTAGTAACTGGTAAATAGTATAACTACTAACTACTAGTAAACTTTTCACTAGCAATTAGTAAGTTCTACACTAGTAACTTAGTAAATTGTATACTTAATACTACCAAATTTGTTCCATACTACAGCAATCATAAAATAGTAAGTTTTACACTAGTAAATAATAAACACTACATTTGCAACTTATTATGCTTTAATAACTCTTCCTACATTTAAGTATATATTAGTCAGTTGATGTTTATAATCGGCTTTAAATTTTATAAAGTTGATAAAACTTCTAACTTTTGATTTAAATCTTTACTACACAATAGTTTGTGTTTAATATTGCTAGAAAAATATGGAATTTATAAATGTAAATCATTCCCAGCTGAAGCGGGAAATTTTCAAAAGGATTTTATTTAAATGTTTACATTCTTTTCAGAATAGTATTTGGTCATGTAAACTTCAAAATGACCACGTGACTAATGAAAATGATAAGTGTACTTGTAATCGCGCCATAAATTATATAAACTTTATTATAAACTTCATAAATTGAAAACGGCGAAAACTCTCTATAACTTTAATAAACTTAATATAAACTTTGATTTGACCCAGGTGGCTTTAAAATTAACTTTTTTTTTTATAAAATTATAGAACTTTAGGTTTAGTACTGATTAATATCAACGAAAACTACCTATTACTCATCATCCTTCCCACATTGATTTTATAAGCTTTATGTTCCTTCTCTATGAAGCTAGTTAGTCTGCATTATTAGATCCTATTGTCATGTGAAATCCTTTTGTAGCCTATTAACCAAGCGAAACGCAATTTATTTGCCTTTTGTAAATTGAAACTTCTATTGTAAATCTAGTTGCCTACTTTAATTCTTATTAATGTTTCAAGTTGATGCACCTGTTCAGTCTAACGAAGAGAGAGGATTTAAACCTCGTCTTATTAGGTTATGACAAGCAAAATCAAAACGTACAAAGGAGTTCTCATAATTAATGTTACTGAGAACTCTCCGTCAGATTTACTTGGAAATTGAAATATAAGTAGATTATGATTCAAGAACAATGTTTAAAGAATACATAAACCAATTTGACAACTCCCGTGACCCCTGAGAGTCACAAGACTTAACATGGAAGATAGTGGAAGTCCTAGTAAGACTTTGATGGGATTTGGAAAATAAGTAATTTTAATATCAGTTTTTATCCTTTGCTGACCTTACTCGGACTTTTGGTAACGCAAGTTAACTCTTGTGACCTCTGAAGGTCAAAGGAGAGGTCAAATCGGTTTATCCAATTTAAAATTTATTCCATTGGTCATAATTTATCTATACACCGAATCCAGTCTAAACCTAACGGAGACTTCTGGTGACAGCCATGTTAAACATTTTTACATTAGACATAATTTACCTATATTTGAAATCCCCTTGAAAATCTTACTTGGAGTTTTCGTACCGCATCACAATTCTTATGACCTCCAGGGGTCATGGACCAGGTCAAATCGGTTTTTATCCCAATTAAACATGATTCTATGGGTCAAAACCTACATATTCTTCAGATTTTACCAAAATCTTAAAGGGATTTCTGGTACTACCCATGTTGACTGTTGTGACCTCTAGGTGTAATGGGAGAGGTCAAATCAGTTTAAGTCTCATTTAAACATTGTTCCTTGGGTTAGAATCTGCTTATAATTCCAACTCCCGTGAAAATCAAGTGGAAACTTCTGAGTAATATTAAGTGTGGCATCTCTTTTCATCCAGATTATTTTCGAACACAATGCATCATAGAGATTCAATTCTCTGGAATATTACAATAGTTCTGTTTCTAGTAATTTAAATCCGAGTTATGTAAGAACTACTAAGCCCCTAAAAGTAATTTTTTGAGTTTAACTCTGTATTGTCCGGAAATTTGTGAACCTGTGTATAATTTTTCGGCAAATTTACAACCTTTTAGGTAAGTTGAGTTGTTTAAGTAATTTTTTTTTTCTTCATAAGACTGAACTGCTAAACTCTTGGCAGTGACGTGAGACTCTGGAGAAGCTCCACAAAAAACATTTTACATGGTAGTGGTAGGCTATTGATCCAATTTCTCTGTTCTATATTAGCCAATAGCGGGTATAATTCCTAACTTTAGTAGTAGAATTTGCAACCTTTTTGGACGAACAATCAATATAGGAACCATCCGCACCCAAACCAATGCCAATATCAACTATCGATTTACACAGATAGACCACCCGACGTTAGAATAAAGGAGTGAGGGACATACCGCTAATACCGATTCCTATGAAACACTTTCACTATAGTACATTCATAATTCCTTTAACCAAAATCAAAATGGCACCTTCTGTCCACTCAACAAAGAAACCTTGTCACTAATACTCAATTAGCACACCGTGAATATCAGTTTCTAATAAAAATTTTACCATATTCAATGACTTAATTGTTCATGTTCTTCTTAACGAGCTATCCATTATAAAAACAAATAAAAAAATTCTTAAAATACAGTCCGCTTACTTTCCTTAGCGTCACCACATTTTACTCAAATTTCTTGTGAATAAAAGAGTAAAAAAATATTTTGACATTTTCAAATATTCATTGAGTGGATATGAAAAAGTGTGGTAAATTTGAATTCCAAATAAAAAATTTTTTCCACTCAATTTTCTCAGTTTTTCAAACTTCCATACTCAAAAACTTTATAAAATGCACGTTTATTTTTTTAGGAATCAGAAAAAATCCAGTCAAAAAAAATATTGTACAAAATGGGAAAAAGTGTTCCAAATGCCAAAATAAGAGGTAAAATTTTTTTTTTATTTTTTGTTATATAACAAGTAATGGGTTCTGACTGAATCCATTCTATTTTGTGAACAAACATACTCTTCCAGAGAATGTGTAGACCATAAAAATCCGGCGTGTATTTATTAGAGACCCATAAAGTCCCATTACAAAAGTCCGTATGTTTCTCCATAATCCATTTTTTCTTGGATAAACCTAAAGAGAAAGTTAGGATTTTATTTAAAAAAAAATAAGTCCAATACTAATTCCAAGACTCTATGCTCCATTCTAGTATGAATTTCTATTCTAGATATAATNTCTTGGATAAACCTAAAGAGAAAGTTAGGATTTTATTTAAAAAAAATAAGTCCAATACTAATTCCAAGACTCTATGCTCCATTCTAGTATGAATTTCTATTCTAGATATAATGTATAATTTAGTCCCAAAAATTTCCATAAGACTGACTGGAGTAGTCGTTGTCTCCTCTGAGCAGGTGTGTTATGAGTGAAAGTGGAATATGGTTCTGTGGGAGAAAGGTTTAATGTTCGTATTTTTTTGTTCTCTTGTGCATATTTCCATTTCCCAATCGATCATTTTCTGTTCCTTTCTAGGGCAGATTTCCCAACAGGAGAATGGAAAAAGTTCTCTTATCCCATCTAATGGCCTTCCTAATGTTCTATAGAACTCACTTTCACCCAGGAACTGGAGAAAGTTATAGGGACAGCACAGAGTCCTACACTTTCATATCTCACATAACCCCACCCACTCCGCCCTACTTTTATATTCATTTATATTTAGACTCTAACCTATACTTTTTCTCTCTTACTCAACCTTTTTACCTTTGGAAATTTACTAATTGAATAATCCTCCGGATGAGAATTCCCTTGTCAAGCCATCATCCTTTCACTTCATCTCATGATCTATGATCCATTTCCTTCCCGCTTTTTCTTTTGGATAGTTGCCATTTTAACAATTTTTTACTATTTTTTTTTGAATATTCACGCTTCGTTCTATGAGCCATATTAAGGAATTAACGATCGTTTCCTTTTTTTTTCTTCTTTTTTTTGACTAATTTTCGTAAAGGGGCAACCAAACTCTATGGGTCTTAGTGAAAGTCACTTTAACTAGGTGCAGTATGCAGTGGTAATGAAATCTAATGTCAATTTCCTTATTTTTGTATATGGTTGATACCCATTCGTGTGCATTGGCTTGGTTTTGGCAACTTTAGAAAAGTTGATAAAAAATAATCTATATCTTTGATTAGTACTGTATGTTTATGTGTTTTTTTTTAACTAGTGTAAATACTGTTGATCAATTTGATAAATACTACTTAGTAAGTAGTATTTACTGATTAACTAGTAAGTATTTGATAAAATAAATTTCAGTTTAATAAAAATCAAATTATTTGGTAAATACTATTTTATTTTTGGTTAAAAACTTTATTTCAGTTTTATAGAATTTTTTTTTTTTTTTTAATTGTGAAAAAGTTACGTTTGGTTTAGCCTTGAGAATAATTTGATTACCTGTTTTGCTGACGAGAGCTTGTAATCAGAAAGTATGAATAATTAAAGATGGAAACCTTGACAATAAGTTGACCTTTAAGTCGGACGCTTCGGATTGGCTATTTACTTGAGTATATGGGAAACGAATTTAACCTTGAGGTTTCTCTGTACTTAATTTTAATTTAAAATAAAATATTTGTTTTTAGGAGCAATTTTGCAACAAAATGCTATGAAAGGTACAATTTACCATTTTTGTTGGACTGCAGCTTCTAACAGTGGAGTTTCCTAAAGTCGATGAAGCGGAAATATTGAAGCGCTTTACAATACTTGTTTACTATTTCAAAATATCATTTTGAAATTGTAACTCAAAATATCAGTTGAAATTAAAAAATACATAACGGAACTGAAAAAAAAAACCTTTAAGGGAAATACTACTGAACGGAATTGGAAAAAAATATATTAAAAAAAAACACTGAACGAAACTGGAAAAAAAAATTTCTAAATAAAATTTCTGAACTGAACTTAACTGGAAATCTTTCTACAGAAACTGAAAAAAAAACCTGGAAAACTATCCTTCCAATTCCCAACATTGTAAAATTGTTAATAAATTACTCTCGAACCAAATAGCATTGAGCTCTCAAAGTTCTCGCCGCGAGATTTTTTGTTTTTTTCTATCGAGATGTGCGCGTCTTCTCATTTAAACTTTTAGGTGGTGAAGTTAAAGTTTAATTCTTAATTCAGATAAGTNGAAAAAAAAATTTCTAAATAAAATTTCTGAACTGAACTTAACTGGAAATCTTTCTACAGAAACTGAAAAAAAAACTGGAAAACTATCCTTCCAATTCCCAACATTGTAAAATTGTTAATAAATTACTAAAAAACCAAATAGCATTGAGATCTCAAAGTTCTCGCCGCGAGATTTTTTGTTTTTTCTTTCGAGATGTGCGCGTCTTCTCATTTAAACTTTTAGGTGGTGAAGTTAAAGTTTAATTCTTAATTCAGATAAGTCTTATTTTTTATTTACATTTACCTTGCCACCAAAAATTCAAAAAGACATAGTGTTAAAGGTAAAACCATTTCTAATTAAATTGAAGGAGAGTGTACAAGGAGTTGGGCGGGAGACATCTGATAGCAAGAAATTTCTAGAAAAAATTGGAATTAAAAATGTGATTCAGGCAACTGCTATAGCATGTCAACGTATCAAAGGTGTTACTTGCGCCACATTAAAGACTTCCGAGACACAAGGTAAAAAATTTTTGATGTAATGAAAATCAAAAATGAAAGGAATATAGGCAAATTCTTTTAAATGATACACAAGTCCAAAACTCAAAAATATGAAAAGAAATATTGGATTCGCGAGATAGATTAATTGAAAGAAACGTTGAATTAACCAAATCTACTCAAAATCCTGTTCTAAAATTAGAAAATTCTATTTATAGCAATATCTGTGTAGAAATTTTTGAAACTCTGGACGACATTTCGTTCAGAGTAAATCATAATACAATACAATTGACTGCCGCACACAACTCCAATTTTGAGATGTTTGTTTGGAAAATTGTCATATGCGACTCACGCCGAGGGCTCAATGCTATTTGGTTCGAGAGTATATTATTCTTTCTTAACCATTTTATTCACTGATAAATTTAATCTTTTAACAAACCTCAACTTTAAGTCAATTAATTCTGACCTCGATTCCANTATTATTCTTTCTTAACCATTTTATTCACTGATAAATTTAATCTTTTAACAAACCTCAACTTTAAGTCAATTAATTCTGACCTCAATTCCGCATCTAAGGCGCCATGGCTTAGTTGGTTAAAGCGCCTGTCTAGTAAACAGGAGATCCCGAGTTCGAATCCCGGTGGTGCCTCAGTTAATATTTTTTTTCTTCTTTTTATCCTATGAATTATTAATTCAATCAAGCGTTATGTTTACACAAGGTAAAAATACTCATGGCACCTTTTCAATTCTTATACTTTTTTCTCAGACCATAAAAGTAGCACGGATGAAAAAAAAATCAATCAGGCGTGATTGAGAATTTAACTCTTTCACATTCAAAGAAAATCTATTGTTTTAAGAACAAAAGAACAAAAATAATAATGCCAAACTATAGTAATCCCATTTCTTTTTTAAATTTATAACAAAAATATTTCAGAATTTAATATTCCGTCTTAACTTGGACAGTTCAAAAGCTTCTTTTATACAAGTTTTTCAAAAAAAAAAAAAAAAAAAAAAAAAAAAAATTTTTAACTCAATGCTAAAACTTTTTTTTTTGAGTTTTTGTTGAACTTTTCCAACACCCTGGCGTCTGTATTTCTCAATTCACCTGGTTCAGGATAGTTTTAAANGTGTGGAGGGAAAGCCAGTTATGGGATTTTTTTTTTCTTAAAGAAAATGAGAAAAGCGGAGAATGGTCTATAAAACAATCGATTTCTTCTTGAATCTTCCCTCCATTATCTTTTTCCATTCTCTTCATCCTGCCTCTACTTTCTCCAAGTCAGTTAATCAGAAACCGGAGAAAGTACCACCACCCTCTCTCATTAGACTCAGAATTAAATATACCTCCCTCCGTGTCTCTGACTTCATCATCATTAACCACTTCTCTACACAGTTCACTTACATAGACCCTCTTAGTAGAAACATAGAGTCATAATTTAATATTTCAAAAATTATCCCCAATTTATATACTATTTTTACCCAAATGATGAGATTTTCATCTCACCTGAGTCGTCGTCATCTCTCTATGCTTTTTCTGGTGAAAGGTCATGGGAAATTTCCCATCACCACCCTCATCATCGTAAAACCAACAACAACGCCTAACGAATTTTTCTATTTGGTCTGCTTTTTTTTTATATCTAAAAGTTGGTATTTATCATCTACACCTTGGAGAAAGTTATGTGTGGTCGTAGATCCTAGTTTTCACATGAGAAGGAACCATAAAACATTTACTCTACCGTCACTTTCTCCATTTTCAAGACAGAAAGCAACACGGACTTTTTTTTCCTCACTCCATGTCTCTCTCTGTCTCTCTCTTGTCTTGTCCTTTCACCTTAATTATTTAGGCTCGTCAACAGAATTCGGGCATCGGGAGGGTGAGGATAGGGCTCGGTCATCAAATCCCTATGGGATAACTTTACTACAGTGCACTGCGGGTTTTAGATCATGCGTTTATAAGATCAACATGACTATTCGAACAGAAAATTTTTAGTTTGGTTTCTATCAATTCATTTAGGATGGGTAAGAAATGAGATCTAAGACCAAAACGGATACAGGACCATATTTTTAGATTTGATAATTGGATTTCTTAATTTGCTGTAAAACTCAATACATCTTATTCTTAGTAATTCCAAGGCATTAGAAGAACTTTTGGCCCTTTGTCTTTGTGAGAGAAAGCAAATGACTCAAAATATTGCACCTGTAGGATCCTAGCATAATTTTTTTTCTATGTTAAGCGCTAATAGCTTCAGAAAGAATATTAAAAAGTAGGTACTTTGTGAAAAATTCAAGTTTGTACGATGACCAAAACTAAAGTTTTTTGTTTTGAAACTTGTTATGATGTTTTGAAAATGATTTTTTGAAAACTTAAATGATTAGATGTTGTTATGAGACGATGTACTACTTACTAAGACCTAATACATTGAAAAATTTAAATTTTCAAAATAATTTAACTATTGTTATTGTGATTGTACAGACGTGAATTTTTGCACGGGGTACCTACTTTCCAATGCTCTTTCTAAAACTGTTAACACTTACAACATATAAAAAAAAAATTTTTTTTTCTTTCTAGGATCCTATTGTTCTAATTTTTTAAGCCACTTCCTTTTTTCAACAAAGATCATGGGCCAAAAGTCTTTCCCGAATATCTTTTTGAAATAATTGGAACGGTCTGTTTGCTTAGTTTGGTTAACGCTGTAGAGTTTTTATTAGTCCCTGTGGTTTACCTTTACAATTTGTTACTATACCACTATGTAGAAAACAAATTTTGTTAGTTTATTACTTAAGTCAAGTAAATATTATTAGAAATTCTTAAAAGCTAATATTATTAATGAATATAATTAACTTTTTTTAATTAATTTCCTTTGTTGATATTAAGTGCGGGGAACTGGAATTGAATTTGATATAAAATCAATACGCATATGAGGTATGGGGAAAAAAAAACTATCATTTCATCAAACGGACAGACATACATAAGAAATTTAATACCCTGCTACTACTTTTGGAGTCTAATGGGTTAAGTTCGTTCAAAGAGCTTAAAGTATAGTGATAGAAAAGTTAATATAATTTTTCCAATCCCTGTGAAAGTTTTTTTTTTGTCAGAAAAAGTGTATACCGACGGAGCTGAAACTCAATTTCAGTTAATGAAGAAATCACATTTATCATTCATTGTCTATCCAATTTAGGTCTTAAGTGGTTCTGCCGCCAAAGGGAAATTGAAAATTTCAATAAGTTTATAGACTTAATTGAACAGAAACGTCAGTCGATTTTGCATGACCTAGATATGTCATTTATTAGGTCAACCCTCTTGATTACACAGATGTCAACTTCTCAGTCAATGACTTCAATTCTCATTTTCATTACAAATATTTTAATTTACTTCATTTGCAGTTATACGGTTTAGTTTTTACTCTCTCCCAAAGCAATACAGAATTTTATTTCCAAAATTTCAAAATATTTTCGACATATCACCTAAATTAATGGTTCGTCATATCAAAGTTTTTGAATTTTGGATTCTTTTCCATCGATTACTTTCATTAAGATAGAAGCTACATAGTATGAAAAATTAGGACCAGAAATAACACAAGAGGTATTCATATGATAGTGAATTATGAATATGAATTTAAAATGTTGGCACCATAACTTCCTCTGACAGGTGAGCACTTTTATAAATTGAATCAAAAATACATACATAAACTTCCTTTATATTGAAAATTCATGAATTTCTTCATTGTTTTTACTTACACAAGCCAATCATATGATTTTCCAAATAAACTCCAAAAAAAACATCAACCTTGACCAAAATTTAGACTCAGGTTGAAAAAAAAAGAATTTTTTTTTATTAAAAAGAAAATTAATACTTAACCCTTAGGTAACTAGCTAGACTAAATTCAATTTTGTTCAGATACACCAAAGGATGAAAAAAAATCAAAAAAAGAAAAGTCTCTGTTTAGAATGTTCATGGATTCCTGTGGTTGTTAAATTGAATTCCTTTCTCCTTTCCCTCTTGAACATGAGAACATATTTGCTTTCACTTGGCCCCAGGCAAGTTTCTCTGGTTGAGCTAGTTGGTAGATCTCTAGCCCAATTTACTTCCGCTTTGGGTTGATATATATAGATATGGACATGTAACTCTAGCTCACTTGAATGAGTCAATATTTTCTCTAGTCTTTGATTCCTATGCCTTGGCGGGTATTTGTTTCCGAATCCTCTCGCTCTGTCAAAGGGATACATGTCAGTTGTGATAGAGATCATAGGGAGAAATCTATTATGGACCTGCTTTCACTCAAATTCATGTTCCATGTACTCGAAGAGCAAAACAAACGGAGAAAGCTCCCTTTCACTATCCATCTCTTTCATCTTTCAATTTTATCCCTTACGGCGGGAGAAAACTTTTCTCAAAATGGAATCATAACTCCGAGAAAGGAGGAGTGGAGCGTATGGCGTGCACACAGGATTCGTCTATCAGGAATTGAAAGACTGGTATGACTGTGCTAGCCCAAAAACGGATATTCGATCTTATTAATTCAGTTCCTTTTCTAGAAAAGATGAAATCCTCAGGTGGATAGACACAAAACCACTCTGCCTTTCAACCGGAAGTCCATGTCAAACAAAGTTTGGGAAAAAGTAGTTATAATGAAATGAACTCACGGTTTTTTTTGTAGAGCAAAATCTCAAATTGGTCCTGGTAGTGGTTCTCGAGAATCTCGTCGATCCGACCAATAGTTTCCTTGTCTGTCAGCTCCCCAAACATGAAGGCACAGCGGCAAGATTTTTGCATCACCTGAAACAAAACATAAAAGTAGATACTAAAAGAACTTCATTTTTTAACTTACAAAGACAAGAGATAATTTAAAATTTTTTGCTATCATGGCTGAGATAATACCCGATACAAATGTTGAATTAAGAAAATAAAATATGATTAACCCTTCAATTTCTGAGTTTAAATTAAAAAATAATTAAAATTTGAGCAATCTCCTAACCCATTTCAATCAATATTAGTATTAGTTTGTGTTTCTGCATTTGGTTTGTTAATTTAGTTTATTTTAAATCTTAAACAAATACTGCAGTTGAAAAGTATAATAACAGCAAATGTCAGTTTAGAAAAACAATAATTGTTAAANAATCTTAAACAAATACTGCAGTTGAAAAGTATAATAACAGCAAATGTCAGTTTAGAAAAACAATAATTGTTAAAATCTGTTACACTCATTCAACACTTGCTCGTTCTATTTTCAATATTGGAAATCTAATAACCAATAGTAGAAATTATTACTCATTTTATTACTGCAACGTTAATTAACGTCACCGCTTTGAATAATGCTTTAGCAATAAAAATTTTGTTGTTGGAGAGCTTAAGCTTACGTGTGCTTATNAATCTTAAACAAATACTGCAGTTGAAAAGTATAATAACAGCAAATGTCAGTTTAGAAAAACAATAATTGTTAAATCTGTTACACTCATTCAACACTTGCTCGTTCTATTTTCAATATTGCAAATCTAATAACCAATAGTAGAAATTATTACTCATTTTATTACTGCAACGTTAATTGACGTCACCGCTTTGAATAATGCTTTAGCAATAAAAATTTTGTTGTTGGAGAGCTTAAGCTTACGTGTGCTTATNGACGTCACCGCTTTGAATAATGCTTTAGCAATAAAAATTTTGTTGTTGGAGAGCTTAAGCTTACGTGTGCTTATCTAATGAATCACCAACTAAACGTTCCCACCATCAAATGTATCGACAATCGCAAGGACGAAAAACGGTCTAGATAAGTATGATTTTTGCAAATGTTAATTAGTACCCTTACCTCAGCCCTTGTGTATCCTGATATCTTGCAGAAGGATTCGTTGCAGTAGACAATGGGGAACTCCACGATTTGAGCATTTGCGAGTAAAAAACTGCTGTCAGCTGAAACAAAGGGGAAAATTGAATTAATTTTCTGGAACCCCAAAACAAAAGAATTTAGAATTGATTAGTCTGTTATTTTCATTTGATATAAAAAGATGAGCTGTCTTCATTTAAGGGCCCATTGGGTTTTTCAACTTTATTTTAAATGAAACGTTTGATTGAGAGGCTTTTAGATTTCGCCGTGACAGACACTGATTTGTCGAATATACGAGTATTCGAAGCAAATTCCATGAGCATCTCCCGTGAANGATTGAGAGGCTTTTAGATTTCGCCGTGACAGACACTGATTTGTCGAATATACGAGTATTCGAAGCAAATTCCATGAGCATCTCCCGTGAAGTTTCAAAATTAGGGAATCCAGTGGGATTGATTGATGTCCCTAATTTGGGGAAAGAGACAGGTGTGGTTCTACCGGTTTCATTTAAAACCATCTCCCCTCCCAGTAATTGTTTGAAAAAAGTTACGACNATTTCGCCGTGACAGACACTGATTTGTCGAATATACGAGTATTCGAAGCAAATTCCATGAGCATCTCCCGTGAAATTTCAAAATTAGGGAATCCAGTGGGATTGATTGATGTCCCTAATTTGGGGAAATNGAATCCAGTGGGATTGATTGATGTCCCTAATTTGGGGAAATAGACAGGTGTGGTTCTACCGGTTTCATTTAAAACCATCTCCCCTCCCAGTAATTGTTTGAAAAAAGTTACGACGACTGAAATTTACTTCTGAATGGGATATGCATATGCATCTGCCCAGGAGGGGAAGTATTGATTGCCATTATAGTTGGGCAGAAAAGCGGTACTTTTGAAAATAGAATGAGATGATTCATGGAGTTCCTTAGTTATGCAGTGGAGCAGAAGGCGTGTCCAAGAAAGCGTCTGTTGGAGGATAGTTGTTGCGGCAGAATGACAGAGAAGGTTACATGTGTTCGTAGAGAGTGGTATGGATATAATGAAACAGTTGATACTGTCAGAAGACTTTCCTCCACCGGAAGAGTGATTGGGAAGGAGACAGAAGTGAAAGTTTCCACTTTCCCGAATCAACTGCCTGTCAAGGCCCTCCTTTCAATTCCACCTGCTTCCTTATTCCACTTCCTCTAACAAAGAGTGACAACCATACCGGAGTCGTTCGAAACCACAGTGAGCACTTTATCCTTTCAGCGGGATCCTTCATGTGAAGCTAGAGATAAAAACTACCAATTTCCCTGTCCTGATTCTCGATTCGAGATGGATCGAGAGCATTATACCGATAATAGGTTCGACAACACAGAAGAAAAAGAATGGAACAGTTGAACTCAAAAATTATTTCTATAGTCTACACAGGCATCTCCTCAAAAATTCTGTAATTTACAGTTTAATTACAATGTGAATTTATTTCGTGTAATATTAGAAATGATTAGTGGTAAAAAGAAAAATTCTTCAATGACATCATTTTAACTGCGAATTAAAAACCTAAAAATGTTTATATTGTTGACATGTCCGTCTGATTTTATTTTTTCAATTCATTTACGTGTCAATAGAAACATTTTAGTACAAATAGTAGCACAAATCGTCTATTCGGACAGCTGAGTGTACTTCTGCTGATTATAGAAATGGGAATTAAATGCGTTAATTGTAAATAGCTTTCATTAGTTTTAATTAAAGAAACCAACCAAATTTCATATATATTCGCAGAATAATTGTGTAATTGCATAAGCGTTAATATCAGGTTTGGGCTAGAACCACAGTGTCCAGGTAGATACATTTAAGGAGCACCCCATAAACAAGGTGCTACTTATAGTAAGCTGGTTAACTTTATTCGCAGCAATATCTAGTGCGACTGCTAATAAGACACGCTTTCGTCTACAACAGGTATTCAAGGGACATCTCAAAGATAGACTATCTTACTCATACCAAAATATATTGATAAAAACCAATAATTTATAGCTTCGTTTGATCCAATGCATTAAATATTGGCCAATAATTCGTTTTAAGGCTCAAGGATATAAGACAATGATTTTGGCCTTGATTATTGGATTCTCCATCTCGTTATTAGACCCAATTTGCTGTTTATAAGCCCTAAATCCCTTGTTAAATGAGTTACATACATTGTNTTGGATTCTCCATCTCGTTATTAGACCCAATTTGCTGTTTATAAGCCCTAAATCCCTTGTTAAATGAGTTACATATTGTTTTTTTTTGCTGAGAGACTCTAACCCACTCCACTTGTATACTTTTGGTAACCACTCATCCCCGGTCAGCTGTTTTTTAGGAATCGATGTGTTTTAATTAAAATGGGAAATGTATTTGAATTTGTGAATTGTTTCACAAAGTTCGCTTCTCAAAATTTGGACAAACTCAAACACTGATCTCCAGAAACACACTATCTCCATATACTTTTTATAAGACCCAATGGATGCAAGACCCAGATTTCTCATTGCAAAATCTCTGAATTTTTGTAACCTTCGACTACTGTAAATGCCTTTATTCGGATCAATTTCTATCTCAAGTACTGAGACTCCTTAATCCACCAAACATTATGTATTTAGGAATCATACTGTGAAATAAAAGGTAATATGGAACCGTTTTACAAATAGGATGAGCTTCTATAAACCCGAACATTTTATATCATTCTATGCACATTTTAGGTAGTAATTTAATTATACACTATTGTAATTAAAAATCAGTAATAAGGATCTGCTGCAAAGACAGACAGGAAGCCAGTATTAGGCNACCCAGATTTCTCATTGCAAAATCTCTGAATTTTTGTAACCTTCGACTACTGTAAATGCCTTTATTCGGATCAATTTCTATCTCAAGTACTGAGACTCCTTAATCCACCAAACATTATGTATTTAGGAATCATACTGTGAAATAAAAGGTAATATGGAACCGTTTTACAAATAGGATGAGCTTCTATAAACCTGAACATTTTATATCATTCTATGCACATTTTAGGTAGTAATTTAATTATACACTATTGTAATTAAAATCAGTTATAAGGATCTGCTGCAAAGACAGACAGGAAGCCCATATTAGGGTGTGCTAGGTTGTATTTCTGTGTATGTGCAACATATTCGTCCAATCCTTATGATTTGCTTATCTACCTCTTATANTGTGCTAGGTTGTATTTCTGTGTATGTGCAACATATTCGTCCAATCCTTATGATTTGCTTATCTACCTCTTATACTCCTGTTTGCCTAACTCCTACCTTACTCCTTAGGTTACTACTTTACCATTATCTTTACCTTTAGTCAAAACAAGCTCATATTTCATAACCTCAGGGCAATAGGACCATTGTCTCCTTCCAAATTGGAAGTTCCAATGGTCAAAGGATTTTACCAATAAACAAAGGGTTTGCTTCAAGCTAATCGGATCACAAAATTATAATGTTCGTCATTGGTAACCATTAGTACAAATTTAGATTGGAAACTATTTGAAGATGAAAAGCATTGATTACAATGTTAAGATTATTACTGGATGAATATTCAATAAAAATTTCAAATCAAATCAAATCAAAAAGAATAAATTTAGCCTCAAATATGCTAACGTTATCTGCATAGATAAAAGGAAAACCAAAACTTTTAAAACTTACTGTTTACATAATAATGATTACATACACAGAACACACACTGATCTTTACCAAAATTTAACATGTGAAACATACTTAAAATTATTACAAAAAATTTACTTCAGATGACAAATGCACTTTCTTCACGAAAAGAAATATCTTTCTAAAAAAATAAATACATCAATTAGCCTATCTGTAGAAGGAAACGGAAGATATTCATTACTTGAGTGATCAAACGTTTAGAACAGTCCGTTTAATACCAACATACATACAGAGAACAATCTTGTTATTCCCAACATTATTGATCTTGGCTAATAGTTGGAGACTTGTCTCTTGTTTTCCTTAAATATTCGCGGTACTCGGTAGGTTTCTACACATTTATTATTTTCTACTGTTTGTGATGAATCCTATATAAAGTACAGAAATCCCACGTTACAAATTCAAAAGTAGATAATTAACTGCATTTGTAAATATCCTGAAGGCGTTCNCCCAACATTATTGATCTTGGCTAATAGTTGGAGACTTGTCTCTTGTTTTCCTTAAATATTCGCGGTACTCGGTATGTTTCTACACATTTATTATTTTCTACTGTTTGTGATGAATCCTATATAAGTACAGAAATCCCACGTTACAAATTCAAAAGTAGATAATTAACTGCATTTGTAAATATCCTGAAGGCGTTCTAATAAAATTCATCCAGTGAAAATGAAACCCGGTGGCTCGACTTCTCTATCACTAATAGCGATGTGGCTTCTACTCTTTTTGCACAGTGGAGTCACTGAAAGAACGGTTAATATTATTAATTATTATTAATATTCACAAAATCTAATAATTCTAAAGTTTATCTTTTCTCATTCTATTTTAGTTATGCAAAATTTGGAATTGATTCTTCTGGTACCGGAGAAGGAAGCACTCCGAAGTTGTTTATTATGTTCAATTCTTTCGCACTCGTAGTTACTGATGATGATGATATGTTAGTTATAATTTACATAATCGGCAAACATCTTTTTAATTAATTTTAATTTTAGGAATCTAAAAATAGCTGAAAAATCTTTTAACTTGGGAACAACGGATGATAGTAATCAACTTATAGTCTAAAGGATGAATTAGATGACCACATAAAAAACTTAAAAAATGAAGATTATAAAAATCGGCAATATCTGTTCTTGTCCAGACCCCAAGCCTTTGGACCATTACCTGATGGTTCACAAACACCACCACAAATAAATCAAACATGGCGTATTGCTCAAATAGATGCATCAGGTCCATTTTTGAAAGATTTAGAAGGTTGGGAGATCAATATTAAAAACAAGATTCAATATGCTGCCTTTAAAAATAATGAAGAAGATACTGGAATTAAATACGATGTTTGAAGCCACAGACATAGACTATGATGCACTGAACCAGAATAGAGTATCTATCAACAATTCGGATTTACTATTAGCGATACCTGTTCCTGAACCTCCAAAAAAAGAGGAGGAGATTTTTGACGCTTTTCAATTTTTATGAGGACATTGGTAATATGTTCTTAAATTAGAATTTTACTAATCATTTAAAAAATACTATGTAATTCAACAATCGTCTACATCTTCATGTTGAGAGTATAATATAAGTTTGGCTACTTCTGTTCTCATATAATTTGATATTTCTGGAATTCAATGTATCGACTTGTGAAGTTTGACATATCAAAAAAATACCGTTCAGTTTCTAGTCGGTTACATGAGTATTTTTTGTTAACAAACTCCAACTCGACCATGTGACCAGTTTTCGAATAATATAAATCTTTGTTGAATGTCATTATAAGTGATGCTGAATGCTAATAAACAAATAAATGTAAACAAAACGCATAGAGTTTTTTAACACCCCATTCCGATTAATTAAATATTTTATTGATTGGGATTATGAAAAATGTATTCTTGGGCCTTCTTATTAGGGAAAATTTGAAAAAAAATACAGAGAAAGATCCAGGTGAGAAAATGAAAGGAATGGGGATAGTGGTCTGAAGATAGGTAAAAGTGACTGCGCAGTCTTTTGAAAAGTAAAGGTAAGTTTTCTCCAAGAGAAAATCCATTATAGAAGTTTTAAATATTTAATTCTACCGCCTGAGCGGAAGTAGGAGAGTACTAAAGGATCATCTTCCTAAAGAGCCCAAATGGAAAGACTCTCAGAGATAGAGAATCCATACTACTTTCTCTTCTTAAATAAAATAAAATAAACTAGGATTTATGAGAAAGTCTTTATACACCAAAGAGAAATAATTAGAGCAGGAAATGGAAAAAAATTCAAAATACGCCAGAAGAAAATTCTAGGCGTCTATAATTTAAAGATGAGATGAAAATTAAAATCCAAAGATCTATTGCCTAGATATTCAATTTCAAGTCCCTTAGGGATAGAAAATAAGGATCTAATAATAAATAAAATCTTGAGAATTGTACACTATGTTAAAATATTTTTACTCTCAACTAACAAGTAAAATGAAAGTAAATGAAACATAACATGGGCTTTCACTTAACAAGTTTGGTAAGAGGGTGGGGTCAAAATATTGAGTCATACTGTACAGTGCGTTCGAATAAAAAAGCGAACTTCCCGCGCAATGAAATCACAAAAAATTCAAAATTTATAGTCAGTCAGACATTTGCGCAGCTGCTGACGGTTCACCTTGCTGAAAATCGTTGCTTTGATAGTTTACTTTATTTGAAAGTGACCAAAGCACAAAAAAAATCGTCGAAAACATGTCCAGTCACGTAAAATTTCGTACCTCTCTTATTTCAGATTCAAATTTGAAATATTTCATCCCATGGTTGACAAAAAATAAATTNCAAAAAATTCAAAATTTATAGTCAGTCAGACATTTGCGCAGCTGCTGACGGTTCACCTTGCTGAAAATTTTTGGTTTGATAGTTTACTTTATTTGAAAGTGACCAAAGCACAAAAAAATCGTCGAAAACATGTCCAGTCAGGTAAAATTTCGTACCTCTCTTATTTCAGATTCAAATTTGAAATATTTCATCCCATGGTTGACAAAAAATAAATTTGATCGATTTAATGACTCATAAAAGCAAAGTCAACACAACCAAAGCGGAATCTGAAACCGTGAACGAATCACAATAATAAAGTGGATAAATTGGGAATGTTTTAAAAAAGTGCCCAACAATTTATGGTGACAGTGAGTAAATTTATTACGGAATGGTACGCGAACTTTAAATTAATCTTTGTTTTCATTATAAATTTTCTCCATTGTTTTTGTTCGATTTGTTTGTGTTTGATTTCTTCGTGTGATTTCACTCACTCTTAGCTTTGTTGTTCCTTGTTTTTGAATACTTTTGGGTGACCTTTTGAAAATAGTAAGTGTTGGCATTACGAGTTTTAAATTTTTATTTGCGAATTGATTTCGCAATTCGCAAATTAAAATTTGAACGAAAGAATTTAATTAATCTCACTTCTAATTGAAATTTATTGAACTCTTTCGATCAAATTTAATATTTTATGGTAAAAGAAGCAGGAAGGTGTGATCATTACGTTTGGAACTAAGATACCCAAAACCTCAATGATCCAAAAACAAACATGAAAAAATTTCTCCAGGTCTGGTTTAGTCTCTTTTTCATTTAGCAAGTTCACAGTTATTTGTGAATAAAATAGAGGTGCACGAGTCTAACATATCTAAATTTATAATATTTTTGTGAAACTATTTCGCGGGAAGTTCGCTTTCTTATTCGAACGCACTGTATATGTTGAAGAGTAAGGAGTTGGATTCATGATAGATTTCCCTCTTCACGTGTTTCCCAATTAGGAAGGATGGATTGACAAGTTATTTGAAAAAAAAATATAAGTATTATGCCTTGAGCAGGTTGAAGTTGATTCTCATTGAATGAGGATTCACCCAATCAATAATNCAAGTTATTTGAAAAAAAAATATAAGTATTATGCCTTGAGCAGGTTGAAGTTGATTCTCATTGAATGAGGATTCAACCAATCAATAATAAGAATATACTCAACAGTATGTTCACCAGGTAACATAATTTTTTATTATAAAAAGTTTCAACTGATCAATAATATTTTTTCTACAACAGTTCTTGTGATGCAGAAGAAATATATTTCTCGTTATTTCCCAACTGAATACCACCGAAGAAAAGAGATACACAAAAAAAAATCAGTGTATATGGATAGAAATAGAAAATGAAAATAATAATATGAGCGTCGTCTTATGAATTATTACCAGGTGAATTCTTACAGTAGATTTTGAAATTCCCTGGTGAAATTTAACAACTTTCACCAAGGAAATCACTACTGTTCATCCAACTCTATTCTCTGGTTCCAATTATATTTTTTTTGCATTAATCAAAAGAACAATACTCATTATACAAAGATCTTAAGAAAATTGAAAAAAAAATGAAATGAAAAGCGTATGGATTTCATTATGAACACTAACCTTTGGAATATTATTTCTATTGCATATCAAAAGAAGCATCATATTTACAATTGTGCAATAAATTTCAAAATTTTTACAAAAATTTCCATTATTGGCATGTTGTTATTCTTGATATTATTTTTCTTCTTTTGTGTCTCTGTCAAACAATACACTTCAAAAATGAATTGTTAGGTTAGCCCTGAATAAAATAAGACTTCATTTTATTTTGCGTAAGAGAGAAAAATGATAGGTTATTAAATAAATTCAAAACTCGCAGAAAACTTTATAATAAAAAAACGTATGTATAAATTTACAACCCACTAAACAAATTTCGAAACTTAACAGTTAATATTTCAGTACTTTCGACNCAAACGTATGTATAAATTTACAACCCACTAAACAAATTTCGAAACTTAACAGTTAATATTTCAGTACTTTCGACATACAGGGTGTCTTAAGTTTTTTTTTTGGTACTGTAAAACATTTGATTTCATTTTGCTTTCTTAACGCTCAACCTGCTGAGTTTATATTAGTTAACACATTTAAAATAGCTAATAGCTACGACATACAATTATATAAAAAAAACTTTCGATTTATTAAGCAAATTTTTAATTTCACAAATTTTTGTACACTTTGTCGTAGCCGCATGATTTTTAAACAGTTATTTTACAACGTATAAGATTTGCCAATAAAAAATTTCGTATTGTTGAATTAGCTGAATGATAGTAGCTTTACTTTCCAAAATTAATCAATATTTTAAGCAATGTCTGAAACTGGCAAATCACTATATATTAAACTCAAAACTCTACGACAGTGAGTAAAACACTTTGGATAATTTTGTAATTGGATATCCTGCATCAATGATAAAATGTAAAATTATTATCCATAATATATATCATTATTATATCTACTATGTAAAACTTGGAGAAAAATTTAAAAAAAAGTCAATACCAAAAAAAAAAAAACTTGAGACACCCTGTATTTCCTAGTTTATCAACTCAAGAATATGTTATTTGTACATATAAAATATTTCTATTTTAAAAACTCTTGTTAAATATTTGTTCATGTTTTCTCCAAGGAATTTTAATATTGAAATTGGATCTCAAAAAAAATGTCAAAAAGTGTCAAAAACCTAAGAGCCTTTTGTAGAGTCTCATTTTCAATTTTTCTCAAAATTGGTTTCTCCCCTTAGCTAAACTAAACATGTATTTCTTATTACTTTCATTTCCGTTTTCTTACCCCTCTTTTCAATTTTTCTATCACATCTCCTATAAATGTAGAGAGTCAAATGAAAGTTTTAAATTCTAAGAAACCACAACCACAAAATCTTCTACCTTGAAACCTCTACTAAATTCAATTATCATCAGTCAAGGCTAGTCACACAAATTAGTACTATCAGAGTCTCTCCANGGTTTCTCCCCTTAGCTAAACTAAACATGTATTTCTTATTACTTTCATTTCCGTTTTCTTACCCCTCTTTTCAACTTTTCTATCACATCTCCTACAAATGTAGAGAGTCAAATGAAAGTTTTAAATTCTAAGAAACCACAACCACAAAATTTTCTACCCTGAAACCTCTACTAAATTCAATTATCATCAGTCAAGGCTAGTCACACAAATTAGTACTATCAGAGTCTCTCCAAATCGCCATATTTATAGCACTCAGCGCAAATGATGTTCTTGCGCAGATAGACAAAAAAAAAAGAAGAAGAAAAAAAAATCCTAAAGAAAATATTGCCAAAAAACCATATAAAAAGAAAATTTTTTTTTTGATATTCGAGACTCTCATTTCTGAGGTCATGGATTACTTTTTTCTTACTTTCTCCAATGATTCTTCCAATGTCAATAGATTTATTTTTGTCATGTTCAATAATAAATTGGTCATGTTGTGTTATTAAGAAAACTATCTCTATTTCTAGTATTTCTATGTCCAAAAGTCTAAGAAATAAATCCAAAATTCTATACTCCTCGTCTTCTATTGGCCCGGAAGATAGGAGTCTTGAATCTTCCCAAAAAAAAAAGTGAAAGTAAATGAAGAATTCCTAACATTAGATTTTTTTTTCTTCTGACTCCACAGTAGTGGATAGAAAATTTGTGTTCAATGGGTTGTAGGTAATTTAAGGGGAATGGGAAATTTTTACCTGGAAGCTACTAGACATATGATAGGTAGGTATGTAAGCCAATAAAGTCGTCTCCAGACATACAAACGGAGGAGGAACGGGACATTTTTCAATTTGATGTATCATTCCCTTCAATCTACTTCCTTTCTCCTAGTCCAATGAAACTACAGGGAAGGAAATGTACAACTTAACAACGGAACCGTATGTCGTAACTCAAAAAAAAAAAAGTATATAAAAATGAAAAAAAAAAACTAGTCATCTCATAAGACAGAAATGAATTGTTTTCTTTTTCAACCAGTTTGTATTGTTAAGCATAACATAACATATTTTGAGTAGGATATAAGCTGGAGACCCCATTATTTGAAGACTTATACACACGTGTACGTTTCCAGAATGAAAAATTATATGAGTACATGATGAAGGCGACGCCGAGAAAGTTAGTCCTTTGAGAGGATTTTCTTAGATATATATTTTTTTCCCAATTAATTATTGTGAAGACGCTTTCTCATACTACAGTGCGACTACAAATCTCAAAGACTATGAGATGAAATTTTTGGCCCCATGCCCTTGGCTGGGAAAAGCAGTGCCTTTTATAATTGATGGTCAAAAAGCAATTTGACTGGAATTTTTTTATTTGAAAATATTAATAGTTTCAGAAAGACCATCCAAAAGTAGTAGAACAAAGTAAAAGAAAAATCTTGGCTCTACGATCATCTACTAGAAACAAAGTTATGATTTTTTGAAAATTGAAATTCTTTGATTATTATTTTGAGACGATGTACTAAGAGATGGAGGTTTGAAAAGAAAATCCAAAAATTTCAATTTTCAAGATATCATAACTACTGATTAGGGATTGCAATTGAAGACCGTCCCCGATCAGGGAATCGGGGATTTCGGGGAAATAGATTCCCTGGAAACGTCGGGGATCCCCGATTGGGGAAAATAACATCAACATAATAGAATTAAGTTGTGTTTTTTCTTTTTGTTATGTTTAAAAAATTTTTTTCATAATTATTATTTTTTTTCACAAAAGTTTGTTAGTTTGTTGTGAATGGTGAAATGCAAAAAAACAAAATCGGGGGACCGACGGGGAAAACGGGTATTTCCCCGTCCCCGTTGTCGGGGCAATTTCCCCGCCAATTGCAATCCCTACTACTGATATATAAGTGTATTAGTGGAGAGTTGATTTTTTCAGCTTCGTATTCTACTTTTCAATGGTCTTTCTGAAATTATTTAGTATTTCTCTAGAAAAAATTAAAACTAACAATTTTCCCTGTAGAAGAAAAAATTATCTGCTTTTTTCAGCGAAAGGGTATGGGCCAAAAGTCTCTTCCCGTTAGCCTTTACTATTTGTAGTCGCACTGTACATCAAGGAAAAAGTACTTTTCTTACTAAAAAAAAAGAAAAAGCTCTATACTCGAAATGTTCAGATTTAGTTTCTTTTTTGGGCTCTGTGAGAACCCAATTGANAAGTGTATTAGTGGAGAGTTGATTTTTTCAACTTCGTATTCTACTTTTCAATGGTCTTTCTGAAATTATTTAGTATTTCTCTAGAAAAAATTAAAACTAACAATTTTCCCTGTAGAAGAAAAAATTATCTGCTTTTTTCAGCGAAAGGGTATGGGCCAAAAGTCTCTTCCCGTTAGCCTTTACTATTTGTAGTCGCACTGTACATCAAGGAAAAAGTACTTTTCTTACTAAAAAAAAAGAAAAAGCTCTATACTCGAAATGTTCAGATTTAGTTTCTTTTTTGGGCTCTGTGAGAACCCAATTGAGAGGATTTTCATTCGGATGAGAATAATAGGAAAGTTAATTTGCATAAGTAGACGCTCTATCATAGGAACCTTTGGGAATGAAGCTGACAAGTTTCAGGGAAAAAATAAACTCTTTCTTCCATATTTCTGTTTCATTCAATTTGAGGGGAAAAGGATTAGAAACGTCGTCACTCAGCAACAAAAAAAAAAAAAAACAGAAAAAAAAACAATGGACAAAAAAAAATTTTTTTTTTGAGTTTCGGGTGAAAGTTTTCTACTTTTTCTTCCTAAACTCCTATCTAGAGAAGAGAAGAGTTAAATAAGTATTTAGTATTCTGAAGAGTCTTGCTTGATTATAAAGTATATACTAAATTTATTTATTTTTTAACTTTTTTTTTAGAACGGAGACACAAATTCACATGTCTTGAAGAGTACATTGGGAGTTGACAAAGTACTATCTTTTGGAGAAAGACTCAAAAAATGAAATCATGAAATCTTCTAGAGCATAAACTCCAAGTGCCTGGAGCAAAAAAAAAAGAGATCAATTTACTCAAAGAATTCAAGCATATGATATTTTTTTTCAAAATTTCATAACCAACACTTCTTCAGACTTGAAGGATTCTAATTTCAGAAGAAAAAACCCTAACTTTCACTATCGATTTGAAAGAAATGTATTATTGATAAAAAAAATATTCATTATTTCTATACCAAAAAATGGGATTAGATGAAGGAATCTGTTGGCATTGGTAACAGCTTGAGGCTAGAAGTAAACTATTTTTTTTTTCAACTAGAAACATGATGAATAATTTCGTGCCTGTTGCCTCAAGATTGATTGCAAACTCGTCGTCATTCATTGGCTCTTCACTTTCACCACCAACCCAATCCAAATCCAACCCTTCAGTTTTCTCCAGATGTTACTTATTATTACTCTGGGGAGTATATTTTTGAAGTAATTCATTCACACTTGTTCTCTTTATAAAATGACCAATCAACCTAAATCTAGAGACAATCAAACGCACACTTTTGTTCAGTATCATGAGTCATGAACATGAGTAAAAAAATCGAGTTTAGGACACAATGAACCAAAAAAAATTTTTTTAAAGAATAATGAATAGAAAATTTATATACTTCAAAACAGAAATGGCGCGACGCCAACTGTGTCAAAAANAATCGAGTTTAGGACACAATGAACCAAAAAAAAATTTTTTAAAGAATAATGAATAGAAAATTTATATACTTCAAAACAGAAATGGCGCGACGCCAACTGTGTCAAAAAAAATTTGAATTTTATGTTTTCTGCAGTACAGGGTGACTAATCTTTTATATAATTTTTTTAATGTCGTGCCTTACTCTAAGTAAGTGCTATGGTATGCTATGAATGCATTTACTACGTTCTAGAGGTTTTCTACACGCATGCGTAGTACCGTCTAGACTCTAGACCAACGAAAAGAGAATGGGAAAATATTTTTGAAAATTTTGATTTGGCGCCTTTTTCTTTATAGAATCAACTCTCTATAATAAATTACTGAAACTTATATTATAAAAGTTGAGAAAAAAAGGTGAAATAAAAGATTAACCTTTGTAAACTTTTTGTTAAAGTTGAAGTACTTTTTTTCTTCATATCTTATCACTTTTTCAGTTCTACTTAAAATATATACTTTTCATAAGTTTTTAATCCAGGGTTTAATAATTTACCTTGAGAACTGCATCTTCTGATAATATTTTCAAGAAATGTATTCTGCGGAGCGACGAGACCCCTTCTTCCTCCAGGCATTGCAGTCGTCGTTTTGCCTTCCAACTGGTCCAAAAAAAAATTAACCTAAAATAGTACAATTTTGGAAGTCCTTTTCACTATTCTTATCGAAACAAGATCATTTCAAGTGGACAAAGTCACTTGAGCNCTTATCACTTTTTCAGTTCTACTTAAAATATATACTTTTCATAAGTTTTTAATCCAGGGTTTAATAATTTACCTTGAGAACTGCATCTTCTGATAATATTTTCAAGAAATGTATTCTGCGGAGCGACGAGACCCCTTCTTCCTCCAGGCATTGCAGTCGTCGTTTTGCCTTCCAACTGGTCCAAAAAAAAATTAACCTAAAATAGTACAATTTTGGAAGTCCTTTTCACTATTCTTATCGAAACAAGATCATTTCAAGTGGACAAAGTCACTTGAGCTAGTCGGGACATGACACATGAGTATTTTCCCATCCAAAGATTACAATCACTTTCACTCCACTACGCGAGTAATCCTTCCTCTTCTCTCAACCCCACACAAACAGAGACTTTAATAGTGACAAACGGTCACTTTCACTCTCCCGCTCTTCAATTCTGTCAACTTACGTTCATTTTCATCACCTATTGGTCAAATTAGAGTATGAGTGTTTACAAAAAAAAATATGAAGAAATTGAACTAACTAGTAACAGGAGTCACTTTCTCTATTAGTAAAGAATAGGTCATGACCTTTCTTAGGACAGAGTAGTGAAGGTCGTGGTGCAAGAGAAAGCGGTGGTTGGACGAGGTCATCCGTGGTCATGGTATTCCATGTTAGTTGGTCATACTTTGTTACTCCGACTAACACTTCACTCGGAGAACGAAAATAAATCAAAGAGAAGAATTCTCTATTTTTTTTCTCCAACTTTACACTTTCCCAGTCATAGAGAAAGCCAACTAGGAAGAAAATCAACGAGAACATAACGGAAGGTCACTNCAACTTTACACTTTCCCAGTCATAGAGAAAGCCAACTAGGAAGAAAATCAACGAGAACATAACGGAAGGTCACTAGTCCCTCGGGGGTTAAGGATCCAATCTCAAATTAACCCACATTCATCCACCTGAAACAAAAAAAGACCAAAAAAAAATCAAACTTTTTTTCTTTATTTCAAAGATTTTCTACTTTCTCTTTTATTTGTACTTTCATCNCAACTTTACACTTTCCCAGTCATAGAGAAAGCCAACTAGGAAGAAAATCAACGAGAACATAACGGAAGGTCACTCTAGTCCCTCGGGGGTTAAGGATCCAATCTCAAATTAACCCACATTCATCCACCTGAAACAAAAAATNTCCCTCGGGGGTTAAGGATCCAATCTCAAATTAACCCACATTCATCCACCTGAAACAAAAAAAGACCAAAAAAAAATCAAACTTTTTTTCTTTATTTCAAAGATTTTCTACTTTCTCTTTTATTTGTACTTTCATCAGTCTTGAAATCAAATTCTCTTTCACATCTTACTCTCCAAGAAGAAGAACACAAGATTTGGTATATCTGACTCGTTTTACACAGGGTGGTGTCAGACAACTATACTTGTCAAAATGTGGGTGATGGTGATGTCATGATCCAAATTCTTATCCAAAACTTTTTTTGTAAAATAAAAAAAAATATATATATACTTTCTGCTCAACTACTTTCACAGTTTGTTCAAGAATAATATGTAGGGGTAAAAAGTAAAAAAATAATGTTACAAGTCATTCGATTAGAATGTATAAGAAAAAGATGTAGATTACCTTCTTGCCGGTTCAATTTCAACTAACAAAGTGAAAATAACAAACGTTGTTGATCCAAGAAAATTGAAATCCAGCAGAAGAAACAATTCCGATGGAATTTTTTTTTTTTTTTTTTTTGAGTTGTAGAAAAGTTACCTTGTGAGCCGAATTCAAAAGGGATGTCTGAGAAAGTTGTCCTTTTTTTTAAACCGACAGCGTCGTCCTATCGAACCCACTAGTTCTGAACTTTTTGGGACTCTTCCGTCGTGATCCACTTGAAAATGAGCCAGAAAGTCTCATTCAGGTCCTTCTTTCCTACATGGAAATTTGTCCTCGTTTTTTTTTCTCTTCAGTTTTTTTTTTGTTTTGTTTCGGACTTGGCCACTTTCACTCTCTATGTCCAGTGGAACGGGAGAGTTGGGGTGGGCAGAGACGAAGTGAACGGTCCGAGTGAGACTGACAAGAGACGGTAGTGGGGAAAGTTTCCTGAGACCCTGATACCCGGATTCCACGGGAGGACGGGAGAGACTTGCGCCGTTTTCAAATTCTAAGAAATTCCTTTGTCTTCTTCTTCAAAAAAAGACTCCTCTTCTCCAAAAAATCCAACGACACTCTCTATTAATACCAACACTCCCGAAAAGAAAAAATGTATAAATAAGTGAAGTTTTCTTCTGTCTGAAGAGATTGGACAATTGCCCACTGAAATTAATTAAACCCATACTCTTTTTCCCTTTGGCAGGGGAAACAAAAGATACTCATTGTCTTTTCATTTCTGAAAATATTTTACTTCTCAAAGGGAATATGATCTTTTTGGAAGTTTCCGGTCGATTTACGAGTCCAGGTGGGACAAGAACAATTTCTTTTGAGAATCCCTTTCTTTTGTTTTGTGGTAAGGATCTCCATCATCTCAAGATTTTCTAAGAAACCCACAAAACAAAAGAAAGAAAGCCACAGAGTGACAGCGGGCCTATAGCAACTTATTAACGAATTCCAACACTCTGGAACAAATTTGAAACAGAATGAATACTTCCGCCTTACACACTTCATGTTGAACTTACTGATATTTAAAAAAAAAAAAAAAAAAAAAATTTCTATTTTAGAATCTGTCAAATCCCACTACTTCACAGTGAATTTGTTTGTTGAAAATTAAAATGGCCGAAAGGGACGCCAAGCTGTGGAAAGTGAAGTGCATGTCTTCAAACTTCTGAACAACTTTTTTTACTCAAACCATGCATTTCCTTTTTTTTTTTTTTTTTATAAATCCAATCACTTTCAAACGTATTGTACTTGATAGGACATCGTTTCACATCCGTATCCTTAGCTTTTTTTTCCTTTTGAATGTGAATAAAGGATTTTCAGTTCGAGGCCATATATCATAATTTGGTACTTTCTCTGTTTGTGAAAAGTTTTTAGAGAAAACTCCAGTAATGCGGAAGGGTTTTTTGAACAGTTCTTCTTTTTTTTTTGTACTGAGAAAGGTGAGTGAGAGAAAGTAGAATCTCCAGAGATGCATAAAAGGTACAGAGAAAGCAAAAAAGATTTTTATGCTAGTCTTCTCAATCTGCTCTTTCTCAGCCGCTCGATAGTTTCACTTCCTCACCTGGACCCCCTTCCTCAAGGCTCACTAGGCTAATTGGGTACATCTCCTATTTACTTCCGTATTTCTGCCACTCAAAAAATAAAAATAAAAAATACAAAGATACAAACAACATATGAACAAAATAAACATGGCGTCCTACGATTTTTACCTCTGCTTTATGGTTTTTTTTTTCATTATTTCTGAAGGCATTATATGTTGAAAGTTGTTGAAAACTTGGGGGATTGCATGACTTTATCAAAAAGATTGATTTCCCTCGTAATCTTTGCCCTTTGCTTCCCAAACACGGACTGTGTTTTTTACTTTTCCAGGAACACTTTTCCACTGATCAAAAACTTGATAAAAATACTGGATAATGGATTTCGTTTGCCCGTGACCTTGAGCAAATACACAAGAAGAGACACGCTAGGTTCTCCCATCCAGAGTCTTTTATTAGTAATTCTTACAAATAACCATTCTGAAGAAAATCAAGTCTTCTCATTGGCTGATGGTTTGTTTCTCGACGAGTCTTCGAAATAGACCATTCTGAATGGTTATGAGTTGTTCATAGGTTCCAACTTCTGTAAACTGTCCCTCACTCAACAGTGCAATTTTATCTTCAAAAAATATATAACATTTTATGAATTTAAAAAGATGATTTATAATTATTCTGAAACCAAATTTAATATCATTGGTTAAGAAATTAGCTTNTTTTATTAGTAATTCTTACAAATAACCATTCTGAAGAAAATCAAGTCTTCTCATTGGCTGATGGTTTGTTTCTCGACGAGTCTTCGAAATAGACCATTCTGAATGGTTATGAGTTGTTCATAGGTTCCAACTTCTGTAAACTGTCCCTCACTCAACAGTGCAATTTTATCTTCAAAAAATATATAACATTTTATGAATTTAAAAAGAAGATTTATAATTATTCTGAAACCAAATTTAATATCATTGGTTAAGAAATTAGCTCACCGGCATTTCGTATTGTAGAAAGACGATGGGCGATTGTGATGACTGTTCGATTTTTAGTAACACGGTCTAAGGCTTCCCGGACTAAATGTTCACTTTCTGAATCCAGAGCACTAAAAAGAATGATGAGAATTATTGGACCAAATTCAATTAAGTGGGATGTTGTGTACGGAAATTGATTTACCTGGTTGCTTCGTCCAGAAGTAGAATCTTTGGATTCTGTTTCAAAACAAAAATAATCAGTTATTTTGTGTTTAAAACAGCCCGAGGAATTATTGAGGCATATAAAATCTCAGTTCGGGTTACCTTAATTAAAGCTCGCGCAATCGCGATTCTCTGCTTCTGACCACCTGTAAAAATTAACACACAATTTTCCGATTTTTGAGTATGAACTTTTCGTAATTGTAACTCATATATTCAATCACAATTTATCAAAAACAACAACAGCTTTTTGTTCTAATCTCATAAAGAATTGCCGTGGTGGATGGAATGATCGAATTTGAATGTCACCTGATAACATAACTCCTCTCTCCCCTACAAGCGTGCCAAAACGCTTTGGGAATGTGTTGATGAAGTTGATCGCATTTGCCTCTTTGGCCACTTCTTCGACCCGTTCATCTGTCATATCCTCAGGTTTCACGGCTCCGTAGAGAATATTTTCTCGAATTGAACAGGAGAAAAGAGTGGGTTCTTGGCTTACTGTCCCAATTTGCTGGCGGAGCCAGTGAGGATCTAAGGTACTGATGTCTCTACCGTCAATCTTTATGGACCCTGACGAAGGGTCATAGTACCTAAGAAGGAGTGAGGCAAAAGAACTTTTCCCAGAACCAGAGCTCCCGACTATAGCTACCATACTCCCACTGTCTATGTTCAAATCCACATCTCTGAGGATTAAGGCTTCGGGCCTCGTTGGGTAGGCGAAGGAAGTTCGACAAAGTTGGATTCTTCCTTGGATCTCATCTCGGGGAATTAAGCCTCCTGGAACGAATACAATAATCGAGCGTCATTTACTTTCAAGATGAAGCACATAATCATAAAGAACCCTCAAAATAACAATAAATTCAGCAGTAAAATGGAAAACAGGTGTTGGTTCGCGAACAAATATCCTCATACCAAAGGAAAGTAAGATTTGATGGGTTCTTCCATAGGATATAATTTCTAGTCTGAAATTTTGAAATTGGATCAGTTTCGAAACACTTCAAAATTGTTCCCTGGAACAAGTAACCATAGAACGTAAGTTTGTGTAATGATTACTCTGGAATCTATCAAGATATTAAACCTTTGCAACAAAATACGGTCAATAAAATTTGGGAATTAAATTGGTAGTTATCAGATGCGATAACCAAAATTCCATTTACTTCTTATCAGTGTGGCGAAGAAAAAAAACATTTGTTTAAAACAGTGTTTAAAACATGTTTAAAACAACTTGTTTTTTTAAAAAAAAAACAGTGTTTTAAACAAATTGAACCTTAGCTGCAACACACACAACAAATGGACGATAAAATCCCTATTTGCATTTTTTTTATTAATATTGCACTACGCATTAATCGATGTCTTGACGACTACCCGTCTAGCAGGTTCTTTTATCGCTGATGTTACAATAATTCAATTTTTTTACATGTAGAACACTTCCTTAACAATTAAATACCAATTTCAGTTGTTTCTTACGTTAATCTAGGTCGTGTGTGTTGTATTTAATTCTGAACTGAGATTTTCATGGTTAAAAACAAAACTTAAAAAAAAAAAGGTTATTAAACATAAAAAACATAAAAAACATAAAAAACATAAAAAACAGTTTTAAACAATAAAAACGTTTTTTATGTTTTTTAAATAAAAAACAAAAAACAGCAACACTGTCTTATTGATCTATTACAATATGAATAAAGGCTGTCTAGTTTTTCTTCCACAACTTTCACATGAGCTGAATGACATACATTGAAAAAAAAATTGAATATGGCGGTGCTAATGTAAAATATCAGGGATATTTATTATAGTCGTACCTATCAACGGAACGGTAGGTTCTCTATCAATTAGTTCCCATAGGCGACTAGAAGCACCAAGTCCTTTCATCAGTTCGGAATAGAAAGAGCTAAGACCGGCAATGGCAACTCCTACATATGCAGCGTATAACAAAAATGCTGAAAGGTTTCCAACTGTGATCGTTGCATCTGTAACCATGGAACCGCCATAGTAGAGGACAGAGAGGATAATAAAATTTCCACTCAGTCCAGTCTACCAAATGAAATAAATTAATAAATTAGTTTTTCTGTTAAAATTAGTTAAAACTGGAGTATCCAATAAAATCATACCATTCCAAAGAATATTGCCTGAGCCATTGCTTCTTTCTGGGCTAAAGAAAGAATATGTGAAATCTTGCCTTGATATTGTCGATTTTCAAAACCTTCTTGACTGAACGCTCTTACTGTCCTAATATTTGAAATCCGCTCTTCTGCTATCTGAGTGGCATCTGCGAGACTATCTTGTACTTTCTTTGTGATTTTTCTGACGTATCTTCCGTAAACAATAGCCATTCCAGCCACTGGTGGAACGATACTCAGACCAACGATTGCCAATTGAGGAGATACATAAAACTAAAAATGGAAGCAGTTAGAACTACTCTACGGATAAAAGTCTTCTCTGATGATTACCATTATGGAAATTCCTGAAGCTACCATAAATATGGAACGGAGTCCATCTGAAATGTTCATCGTGACGGATTGACTCACAAGAGTCGTGTCTGCTGAAAGACGATTGATTAGTTCACCCGTTTTGTTCTTGTCAAAAAATGCTATTTCTTGTCTCATGATTGATGAGAAGACGGAAGTTCGGAGGGTATTTGTGATACGTTGAGCTGAAATTAAAAACAGTAAAAAGATAAATTAAATGAACAAGGACTACTACAAGTATGTGTAAAATTATTAAAATAAAAATTAGTTTAAATTTCAAGAAGTGCTCTAACTTTAAAAAAAAGCAACTGCAGATTCCATTTGAATGAACCCTCAGCATTTACTATCTGATATTAAGCAGAATCACATAGTAAAATAAATAAATTTAAGCAAGATTATATTCATGGTAATTGAAAATTAATTCTGTGAAAGCAAAACATTAATTCAACTTGAATTTATGTACATTTTATGTTGTGAAACACTATTATTCTCGGTGGTAGTAAACATAAAACCTCACCTGACGTCCTCATTAAGTAGACTCTACCAAAATTACATATTGCACCAACAAGAAAAATCCCCAAAAGAGCGACGCAAACTTTGTTCAAATTTGTTTTCGTGCTCTCTGCATCTCCTGTGTAAATTATGTCAATTACTTTTCCCAAACAAAAAGGAATCGTCATTGTCACTCCACTGGATATCAATAAAAGAATAATTGCACCTGTAAAACGAAAATTACAATAGGTAAATGAAGAGGATTAATCAACTAAAATGTAATGCACACCAGTCAATTGCATTTTTTCGGATTTTGCAAGATCCAAAAGCCGTCTAAGTTCCTTTCTACTTGATTTTTGTTTTAGTTTGCTTGTCGAAGTTTCCGCCACATTATTTCTTAATGATTTTCCGAAATATCGTATGAAGATAGATTTTAACGGAGAACTTATCAGTTTTGACGTACGTCTGGAATTTTTCATACAAGGGTTGGTAGTCTGAACTGTTGATTGAAATGATGAAAATTGATTCTTAAAAATCAGGACATTTTTCTTAGATATATTTAAATAAGACCAAGGGCGAAATACAAAGGATGCTTGATGTCTTGTATAGCCTCCAAATAATTGCACGACATGCACTGATGTGACCCACATCTTGTGTCTAAAGCCTAGTAAGCAATAAACAAAAAATACTTGATTCATTTCATTCATTTCCTTAACAAGTTGTTAAAAATCTAACGAAATGAACTCACCTTCCAATTAAATTACTGATGACATGCGGTTTAGTTTGGTCATTAGTGGTATCCAATCAGGATACCTATAAACCGAAATGTTTGAGTTTAATCGATCAATCAATCACCAAAACAATTTAAAAGTAAGGACTAAGAAATAAAAATAAACGCCTGACGAGTGTCAAGATAGTCAACTATTTTTCTGACTCTTAAAATTAACATAGACCGACCTCAGGAACAACTCGCAAAATATTTTACTAAAAGCCTAAATTTGTACACCCGGCTGACCCTGGTCAGAATTATGAAAAATAAAGAAATTACTTTTGGCCATATCTCTTGTGCTAGAAAAAAAACTCGTTTTTATTAATAACTCCAATAAACGTTTAGTTAAAGGAATCTTTCTCCAGTCATATGATATTTTTTATTAAATATTATTAAGTAGGGTAATACGGGTAAAATGAAATCTTTCTAAAGGATCAAAAAGTCAAAAGTTATGATATTATTAAAAATCAAATTTTTTGCATCTAACGCTCGTTTCATGGTTTTTCCAAATACAGCTTTTTCAGGAAAGTTATTTCCTGGAAAAAGTTGTTCGGAAAAAGTTTTTTCTGAAAAAACAATTATTTTTCTTTTCATTGCAAACTCCGATCGTCGTGTGAAGTTAAAACGTTTCTACTTTTTTTGGAAAAAGGTACGGAAAAAAATTTGAAAAAGTATGTATTGCCATCCAATTTAGAGTACGTCATGACAACTTTATGAAAAAAGAAAACACGACAATTTGAAAAAGTATGAATCAGGCGTAATTCTGAGACGCCTGTCTTTTACTGTAGTGTATCAGAGTTATATTTCAAAACACTTGATTTTTAATAAATTATAACTTTATACCCTTTCATTTTAGATACAATTTTTTACTGTGCTATGCTACCCGACTTTTGCATGTTCTTACATAGATAACATCATTTAATGCCGAAGAAATAAAAGAGTCATCAAATTATTGGAATGTTCGGGTTTAAGTAAGAGGTTCTAACTTGTCTGTAACAGTTTGACTTTGAGGAAAATGAAAATCTTTTTTTTTCACTGAGCTCATTATTCCCACCTAATTTTTTAAACTTTTGAATTAAAATCTGGCAATATATTTTTGCGCTTATTATTTCCTTGACTTTTGGCGGAAGCAGAAATGTTCTAAGGTATTAAGCGGGAACGCAACGGCAACGAGAGAGACTATCATAAGGTCCAGTTCATGTCAAGTTCACAAATGGGCATTCAAGTTAGTCATTTTAATTTGAACGCTCTATTCTACTATCTTAAGTAGTGTTTCGCATGGCTCAGCTTTGGCGTGAGCCAGAGCCACTGACTCAATGAGCCATGCCTCATGGCTCACCCGAGCGGTGAGCAAGCTCATGAGCCATGACTCTGGCTCCGCACTTTTGTTGAGCTGGCTCATGAGCCAGAGCCGTGGCTCAATGAGCCATTGCTCTTGGCTCAACATAAAAAAAAATTTTTTCCCCGTTAATATGCACATTTTGCTAAAAGTGAGAATGACCTAGTGAGAATAAGCCAACACAAATCATAATTATGAACTGGTAAAGGTAAATTGACTTTAAGTGACCAAAAATTCCAAAAATAAAAAAAAAAGTGATGATTTAAAAAAAAAATGAAAAATTAGGGAAAAAATGGAAGAATTTAGGGGAAAAGGTGAGCCATTGAGCCATGGCTCACAAGTTTCGTTGAGCTGGCTCATGAGCCATGGCTCTGGCTCAAAATTACTACATGAACCAGAGCCATGCACTGGCTCTGGCTCAGAAATTTTTGTGAGCCAGCTCGAGCCAGAGCCAGAGCCAGAGCCAGAGCCATTGAGCCAGAGCCATGCGAAACACTAATCTTAAGAATACAAAAAACAATTGAGAAAATCATATTTTCTACCCAATCGTTCAACAAGGATACTTTAAGAAATTTAAAAAATAAAAATTTAGCCAATCAAATTTCAGTAAATTTGAATATTGCAATTTAATTGACTGAGTTTGAATTTTTGAATTTCCTAGTAATATGGTTATTGAAAAATAAATTAAACAGTCAGAGCTGTGTGATAAATTTTATGATAGAATTAGAAATAAGGCGTATGCAGCCAAATATATGTGAACTAAGCAGTAGGGCAGTAAGCAGTTGGACAATTATTTTTGCCGATTATGGATTGAGGATTACTAATCCCTAGTGCAAATTAGTAATCCGTTAATCCCTAATTTGGATTTTCCAAGCTTTGTATCAGAACGTGTGAACAATTTTCATAAGGACTGCTGACGCCACTGCTATTAAAATTTTAAGCCATTTGCTTGTATGATTATAACATAACCAACAATGAGAGAAAATAAAATATTTCAAAGTCACTCATAGTCGTGACATAGTAACCAATCTTTTTTCTGGCTCAGTCACAAAAAGAAAATTGCTCTCAATGAAAGGCTGCGTGGAGCTCGAGTGAGTTGATACAATGGTTGAATCTGTTTTACTCAACTGATCAAGCTGGAATCAATGACAAAATCGATTTTTTCATCGATTCCAGCTAGAATCGATGACAAGTTGGACAATATTAGAAGCACATAAACTATTATTTTGCAAATAATCATCATGTCCATCATTACTTCAATCGTCTGATTGGTGAGTGTTTGAGGTGGACCATTAGCTGAACCGCCTGACGTTTCGCTCACAAGACACAAACAAGAAAGGCAAAAAGCATGCGGATTAAAAGAATTACAGAAAAAGAATCATAAAAAATATAAAACAAAGGGTGAACAAAGCTCGGCGGTTTAAGCTCCCGGCTCTGAGCTCCGGCTCTTGCTCACTCGGGTTCTTTTTTAAATATATCAATACGAAAGAAATGTGAGGGCAAGCGATATTGTGATCAATCATAGTCAGACTGAAAGAATGATTTTTGAAAAAGAGCCTGAGCAGAGCCGCACAAAATTTTTGGAAAGAACACATGGTAATATTTTGAAGAGTCCTCCCTCGAGCAAAGCCAAGAACCGAGCATATTGAAAAGAGCCCGAACAGAGCTCAAGTAGCAATTTCAAAATAGCCCGATAAAAGTTTTCGGTTGGAGTAAGGCGGCGGGTCTTGACGCCTACCGCCCAGCAAAAAAATCCCATGCCTACCGTCCATGCCTACCGCCCATGCCTACCGCCCAGCAAAATATCCCATGCCTACCGCCCATGCCTACCGCCCAGCAAANGCTCCGGCTCTTGCTCACTCGGGTTCTTTTTTAAATATATCAATACGAAAGAAATGTGAGGGCAAGCGATATTGGGATCAATCATAGTCAGACTGAAAGAATGATTTTTGAAAAAGAGCCTGAGCAGAGCCGCACAAAAATTTTGGAAAGAACACATGGTAATATTTTGAAGAGTCCTCCCTCGAGCAAAGCCAAGAGTCGAGCATATTGAAAAGAGCCCGAACAGAGCTCAAGTAGCAATTTCAAAATAGCCCGATAAAAGTTTTCGGTTGGAGTAAGGCGGCGGGTCTTGACGCCTACCGCCCAGCAAAAAAATCCCATGCCTACCGTCCATGCCTACCGCCCATGCCTACCGCCCAGCAAAATATCCCATGCCTACCGCCCATGCCTACCGCCCAGCAAAAAATCCTATGCAAAAACCCATGCCTACCGCCCATGCCTACCGCCCAGCAATATATGCTATACCTACCGCCCCCATTGAAAACTATAATAGTCGTGTAGCAGATAAATTCTTCTTTCCTTTCTGTTTTCAATCATTTGTGAACTCCGTGGCTCCATAAAAAAATTTTTTTGCATTGTTTTATTTAAATATCCTCGTGGAATTGGGTAAGTGATACATCAATCGATCAGAAATTTAATGTAGATTACGAATCTGGCATCTATTGTTGGTGGTCAAGTCAAACTTTGCAAGTATTATGCAAATTTGTGCCAAAATAAATTCGTTTTCACGCAAACACGGATCGGTAACATGCACAATCGTGATTGGGTTAGTTGAGCGTGATTGTATACCTGAAGCGGATATCGCGTTCAGGTAGTTCAGACCATATTTACCCGCGGCGTTTGAACGAGCCGAAGGCTCGTTCAACAGCTATCGGAGGCGCGCGAAGCGCGCCGAAGATTGCGCGCCGCCATTTCTTTCGCGTAATAGCAAAATACTGATGAAATATTTTATTGATTNGGGATTTTTTGCTGGGCGGTAGGCATGGGCGGTAGGCAGGGGATTTTTTGCTGGGCGGTAGGCATGGGATTTTTTGCTGGGCGGTAGGCGTCAAGACCCGCTGCCTTACTTCAGCCAAGTTTTCAATAGTGCGAAAACGAGCAATGCCCAAGGGAGAATTTTCCGACAAGTCCTAGGAAACTTCCAAACGACTACCAGAAGAGACTACTGAACAGAGCCCAAGAGACAATTTACAAACTAGCCCGAACCCAAGCAGAACCCATTGGAGTATTTTCAAAAGGCCGAGAGTCTGAGCAGAACCCAAAGAATCAATTGCAAAAGAGTCCAAGTAGATCCCGAGATATATTTGTTTACGAGCCCGAGCTTGAGCCAGCCCAAACTCAAAAGCCGAGCTTTGGATGTAGAATTTCAGAATTTCATTCACTCACCAATTTTTAATTCACAATCACAATCTTCAATCAAAATCTCATCTGGTGGTAATCATCTAAACTGTAATCTCTGTTTCGTATGTCCTACCGTACAAGTTAATCATTGAAAGGGTAAGTTACTGTCATTTTATTTATGTATCTTAAGAAAATATGCCGACGCCGGCGACAGTCTTTGCCGAAACCTTTACCACTACGAACGACTACACTGAACACTGCATCGTCACTTCGAATCAATTTAGGTTAATGTTAGAATTATTTTGTTGTTAATATGATGAATGGATTCTGCTTCCTAGAGACAATGACATACTTACGTGTCCCATACGTTTCCTTCATTGCTTCAGCAATTTAATGAGTAATCTAATTATTTTATGTCTTTCTAGCTCACGTTGAAGTCTGAAAAATGGCAGCGTTTGATCAGGCTCCCGTGTATACATCCGGTCCACGTGACAGGGAAGGTGAAGAAGAAAGAGGAGATCATCAACCAGTTATTGATATTCAAATCTCTAAGAAATTGTTCAAAGAATTCCTTCGGTCCTTCCAAGAAGGAGAATTCCTGTACAAATATAGGTGAGTTGAATTGAATCTTGTAAAGAGAATTTTTTGTTAAATTAATTGATCACAACTAACAATTTTCTTAATTATCCTAAAGGAGTAAGATAAATAGCAACTATAACATCGGTCAGTATTGGGTGGAAATTAATTTAGAGGATCTTTTTCAATTCAGCGATGATTTGGGACAGAAATTAACCGATCAACCAACAGATTTTATACCTATTGTACGTAAGAAGTCTAGTTCTTGGTTTGCTTGAGAAGAACTGAAATTATTCAAAGAAATATTTTCAGTTGGAAGATGCAGCAAAAGAAATTGCGGACGAAGTTTCAAGTCCACGTCCCCCAGGACAAGAAAATGTGAGGGACATACAAGTTATGCTTTCATCCCCAGCGACCTCTGCGGAGTTTCGAGATTTGAAGGTAAACTTGTCATAATCTCAAATTCAAATGCAAATGAAATAATCAAGGTAATGATTCTGTTCATGACGTTTAGTCTGAATCAGTTTCTAAATTAGTAAAAATTTCTGGAATCGTCTTGACATCTTCTTCGGTTCGATCGAAAGCTGTCAGAATGTCGATCATGTGTCAGTCATGCCGTTCAGTTGTTCCAAATATTGCTATAAAACCTGGAATGGATGGCTACGCTCTTCCCCGAAAGTGTTCTAAGAATCTGTAAGTTGTTTTATGAAAANTCATTCTGTTCATGACGTTTAGTCTGAATCAGTTTCTAAATTAGTAAAAATTTCTGGAATCGTCTTGACATCTTCTTCGGTTCGATCAAAAGCTGTCAGAATGTCGATCATGTGTCAGTCATGCCGTTCAGTTGTTCCAAATATTGCTATAAAACCTGGAATGGATGGCTACGCTCTTCCCCGAAAGTGTTCTAAGAATCTGTAAGTTGTTTTATGAAAAGTCATCAATGTACGCGTCCACTTGAAATTCAATGTTTCATTAGCGGTTCTCAGGCTGGAGATGTCAAATGTCCCTTGGATCCTTACTTCATCATGGCCGAAAAATGTGAATGTGTGGACTTCCAAATTTTGAAATTACAAGAGTCTCCGGAAGTAGTTCCTTCTGGGGAGATGCCAAGACACATGACGCTCTATTGTGACAGGTTATAAATAAGTTTTTTTTTCTTCTATTTAGCACTTTTTTCTCATAAACGTCACAAACCCGGCGACGTAACAACTATTTGTAAACACTTTGAATTAGGACTTTCGGACTATGTGGGGAAATGCTGGAACAAACAAACTTATTAGTGTGAAGGAAGGCCAAATGTGTGTAAAAGTCGCGGAGCTTGTTAGAGTAGAGTAAATACGAGAGCTTCTTTTGCAGAAACATTTGTTTCACAATTTGCACATGCTGTTCAGAATTGGCAGTGCACACATTAACCCCAGCCTATTAACACTTTTAGCGCTTGTTAGAATTATAATAATATACGATTGTTAATACGCAATAGTCTACAACGTTATGCGCAAACGCTAAATAAATTTACAACTTCATGCGCAAATGCTAACTACATTTGTCAGGCTACATCAGGATTACGGGTTCTAAGGAGTGTTTAATATTATGATTATCCTGGTCATCTGCACATTTGTCATCAGGCCCTCTCCTTCTAATGTATAATTCTAACCGCAAACACAGCTGTCACCATTGATGCCATATAAACTTGTGGTCGTGATGTTAACAATTATATTAGATCTTGGCAACACTGTTAAATCTCTCATGAGTTGGTGACATTTGTGAATTTGGATCAGTTATTCACAATGTCACGTCCTCCCACTTACTTTTACGCCTTCCAACTTTCTCTTACCGGGCCCAAATGTTATATGGCACAGGACGCCCTGGCTAAAGAATTAAGTTTTTATTCCATTTAAATAGCATTAAAAATGCCTTTCATACTGTCGGAGGGGCCCCTACACCTTGAATTTCAAATGCTTATTGCTTGAGCTGTACCTAGAAGGTTCCCGGGATATTTGANCAAAATGTTATATGGCACAGGACGCCCTGGCTAAAGAATTAAGTTTTTATTCCATTTAAATAGCATTAAAAATGCCTTTCATACTGTTGGAGGGGCCCCTACACCTTGAATTTCAAATGCTTATTGCTTGAGCTGTACCTAGAAGGTTCCCGGGATATTTGAAAATTCTCCAATCTCGTTTGCCATTCTAAATTTTCTTTAGGGGGACGTTGACAAATGCGTATGCCATTCGTAGGGGTGGGGTTTCTTCCTTCGAGTAACGTTAATTCACGTAAATAACATAATATTTTATTCTTTTAATTTTTTAGATTCTTGTGCGAAAAGGCTGTACCTGGAAATCGAATAACTGTGATAGGGGTTTATTCTATCAAGAAGTCCGCCCAGTCTTGGAAGGTAATTTGATTTGAATCTTAAACTGAATTTCACACTTGAGTTTCAATTTTAGACATTCATAAATATAATGTAGGTGGTGCGACTGCGACTTTAAATTTCATGTTTTAGTAAATGTCATGTTTAGTAGTTAAATTTCAGTTTTAGTAATGCGATTTTAAATTTTATGTTTATTCGTTCTTATTCAAGAAATCAGCACAGAGTAAGGTTGCGGTTGGTGTTCGATTTCCATATGTTCGAGTTATTGGAATTCAATTGGATGTTGATGGTTCGGGCAGATCAGCTCATGTCATCTATACAGCAGAAGAAGAGGAAGCTTTCCGTAAACTTGCGGGAAGTTCAGATTGTTATGAACGCATTTCTCGTTCTATTGCTCCAAGTATTTATGGAGCCAATGACATCAAGAAGGCTATTGCTTGCTTGCTTTTTTCTGGTAACCTGGAAATATATTTTTAGCATAAGGCACTAATGGGTTGAAAATAGCTTTTTAATTTTCTATGAATCACAGGATCAAGGAAGCGCCTACCCGATGGACTCAACCGCCGTGGAGACATCAACGTTTTACTACTTGGTGATCCCGGGACCGCAAAATCCCAGTTGCTCAAATTTGTTGAAAAAGTTTCTCCAATTGCTGTTTACACATCAGGAAAAGGATCATCTGCTGCAGGTCTAACAGCGTCTGTCAATCGAGATCCTGCCAGTGTAAGTCAAATGCTCAAGGAAGTTATTGAAATATAATTTTCACTGTAAAACAAACGACCTACATTTGTAACGGTGGACATAATTTGGGACATGAGATTTTTGGACAGATTTGTTACTACTTCACCCTGTCGTATTCATTCACCAAAAAGGCTGAAATGCTAATTTTTTAGATTTGTGTTTTGGTTATAATAAATTTCAAAGCAATATTGTGTCAGTGAGCAAAATAAGTCAAATTGGTCGGTAAGTTCTAAATAATGCCGTCTGTCGTATCAAAAAAGAATTTTTTTTTGGCTAAATAGTAATACAGGAATTAATGAAAAGTAAAAAATGATGTGTTGATTTCTTCCAAATAATCATGTTTTTCATGGGTCTCAGATTTTTTGGTGCTATTTTTTTTACAGCGGAATTTTATAATGGAAGGTGGTGCCATGGTCTTAGCTGACGGAGGTGTCGTCTGCATTGATGAGTTCGACAAAATGAGAGAAGATGACCGTGTTGCCATTCACGAGGCTATGGAGCAGCAAACAATTTCGATAGCAAAAGTGGGGCAATATTATGCATTGTCAATCATCCATGTCTAGAATTTAGTAACGGAACATTTAATTTCATTACAGGCAGGCATAACAACAACTCTCAATTCTCGATGTGCTGTGTTTGCTGCCGCCAACTCACTTTTTGGTCGCTGGGATGAAACAAAAGGAGATGAGAATATTGACTTCATGCCTACAATTCTCTCTCGTTTTGACATGATCTTCATTGTCAAAGACGAGCATAATGAAGACCGTGACACAGTAAGTTGAATTTTTAGACAAGCTTGACATAGTATTTTCTACATAATACATGTACGCATGATGAGAGGCACGGAAAAATTTTGGAGGAAAAGCCATTACACAGTGAAGCACTGTGGCTTCCTATGAAATATAGCAAAGTGCCCAGGGGCCATCTGATTATCTATTTTTTTAAAATTCAATATTAATATTTTCTAAGTTTTTTTTTTTTTTTTTTTTACATCAACGCAATTTTTATTTTGATAGACAATGGCGAAGCACGTTATGAGAGTCCATATGAATGCTCAAAAAACGGGAGAGCAATTGGAAGCAGAAGGCGAACTTTCACTTATTTTTCTCAAGAAGTATATCGCCTACTGTCGAGCGTAAGTAAATAAAAATTTGTAAAAATTCAATGTTGATATGAAAATGGAAAAACCACTTTATCTGTTTTGGATGTCTCTAGTCTTTGTGGACCGCGGTTGTCAGAAGAAGCAAGTGAAAAATTGAAAAATCGTTATGTGTTGATGCGAAGCGGTAACCATGACCAAGAAGTTGAAAGTGACAAACGAAATCCAATTCCAATAACTGTGAGGTGAGCGATTGCATTCAACAGTGTTATGTAATTGAACAAGGAAGAAAATTGTGGGTTCTAGCCTAAGAGTTAATTTTTCCATAATCACCCAAATCAAAATGGCGGCCTGTGTCGATGTTGCCCAATTCGAACGAATTTTTTTATATAAGTAGTACAAGGTCCACGAATCTTGTTTTCATCCAAGATCGTAGGAAAAAATGCGCATGCGCAGTACTGGTGACGCCCCCATCAGCCATTTTGACTACTTTAAGCCCATTCATATCTCGCGAACCAAACCGTCTACGAAGGTGGGACCGGTGGCAAAATGACCCTTATACATTTCCCCATCAGGCATTTTGAGGTCAATTGTAGTTGACCTCTAATGACCTTTGGGTGACGAAAGGTCAAAGTGGTGTTTTTTTTTACACCAGGCAAGTGGCATATCTTTTGAAAGGATTTTATGTGGGGATGAAATTTTTTATGTTGTTCTCTCTCCCTCCTCTCTCTACCTCTGGACTTTTCTCCTCTCTCCTCCCTCTGCCTATTACACTTTTTCTCTCAGTGTTCTTCAGCATTTCGCACAGGTAAGTTACTATTAAGTATTTTAAAAGGTTAATTCTTGTGTAGAGGCTTCGAATTAATTAAATACCCTTACTTTTTGATTATTTTTAAGTTTTCATATTCCTTACAATAAATCCTTTCAAACGATATGCCACATGCCTAGTGTAAAAAAAACACCACTTTGACCTTTCGTCACCCAAAGGTCATTAGAGGTCAACTACAATTGACCTCAAAATGCCTGATGGGGAAATGTATAAGGGTCATTTTGCCACCGGTCGCACCTTCGTGGGCGGTTTGGTTCGCGAGATATGAATGGGCTTAAAGTAATAAAAATGGCTGATTAGAGAGCCANCCACCTTCGTGGGCGGTTTGGTTCGCGAGATATGAATGGGCTTAAAGTAATAAAAATGGCTGATTAGAGAGCCACCAGTACTGCCCATGCGCATTATTTAAAATTTTTTTTTGTTTTTCTGGAACACTGGAGGATGCGAAAAACATATTCCATTTTAAAATCCGACATTTCGAAAGTCGATACTTTGGTCGACAAGGTTATGGAAATATTAACTCCTAAGCTACTTGAGCAAATATACTTGAGCCAGTTTGTATTTTTCTAAACGCCGCAAGTTTTCTGAGATTCTGTTAGCAAAGGATAGGACTAATCCACCAATATACTTTTGTTTGAATTTCGCAGGCAGCTTGAAGCTGTTATCCGAATTGCAGAAGCACTAGCAAAAATGCAGCTCCAACCGTTTGCAACGGAAGTACACATCGATGAAGCCTTGAGACTTTTTCAAGTATCAACGTTAGAAGCAGCTAGCAGTGGTAACTTTGCTGGTAAGTTCTAGTTATGAAATTTTTAAGAAAGGGTTTACCTTATGAATATATTTTATATTAGGTGTTGAAGGGTTCACAACTTCCGAGGATCACGAAATGCTTATTCGTCTCGAAACTCAACTAAAACGTCGTTTTCCAATTGGTTCTCAAGCATCACAACAAGTAGTAATTCATGATTTACTTCGTCAGGTACTTTATTATAAATTATTTCAAAACTTCATGAAATTTGGATATATAATGAAAATATAATAAACGATATTTTTTTACAGAAATACAAGGAAGAAGCCATTACAAAGGTGATTCAAACGATGCTTCGTCGGGGTGAACTTCAACATCGAATGCAGCGAAAATTGTTGTACAGAGTGAAATGATGAAAGAAATTCTCTTGAGAATTTTACAAGCTTTTCTTTTGTACTATTTTCGAGTCTAGTGTAACAAGAGGAGAAAGGTTATCTCATGCATATTGAATTTTGTTAAGTAACTTTTCAATGTAAATAGACTTAAATTTTCCTTCTTCAAGTTTCACTTTTATTATAATAGGAATACGATGTTTCTTTGAAATTCCATTCCTACTGTCTATCAAATAAGATGTACAATGAAAATTCAAAATTAACCAATCAGATTTGAATATTTAAATTTTATTCCAATCTGGTTANAAATAAGATGTACAATGAAAATTCAAAATTAACCAATCAGATTTGAATATTTAAATTTTATTCCAATCTGGTTAGTGAATTCCAGTTGATAAAGTTTCAATTTTTATCTTAAATTAATCCAACCAAAAGCGAAGGTCAATTAATTCCGACTGCATTCTTAACAAAATCATTTCAATCCTCAAGCAACTTAAAATATTAACTGCGAACAGCNTTTTATTATAATAGGAATACGATGTTTCTTTGAAATTCCATTCCTACTGTCTATCAAATAAGATGTACAATGAAAATTCAAAATTAACCAATCAGATTTGAATATTTAAATTTTATTCCAATCTGGTTAATGAATTCCAGTTGATAAAGTTTCAATTTTTATCTTAAATTAATCCAACCAAAAGCGAAGGTAAATTAATTCCGACTGCATTCTTAACAAAATCATTTCAATCCTCAAGCAACTTAAAATATTAACTGCGAACAGCGGAGTTGAAAGGAATTTTTTAACTTCTTAGAGAGAAAGATAATCTATTAATCTTCAAATGTACCAGGTCAATTATGATACCACAAGAAAATTCAAATTCAGACTTTAATAATTTTTATTGAATTTATANCGGAGTTGAAAGGAATTTTTTAACTTCTTAGAGAGAAAGATAATCTATTAATCTTCAAATGTACCAGGTCAATTATGATACCACAAGAAAATTCAAATTCAGACTTTAATAATTTTTATTGAATTTATAACTCCCCTGTCGACCAGTGTTCGGCATCCCGTCCCTGTCGGGACGGGGACGGGTCGTTTATTGCGAAGTAAAGACGGGGACGGGTTTGGAGATTTTTTGGAAAGACGGGGACGAGACGGGGACGGGTTTGCAGATTTTTTGGAAAGACGGGGACGGGACGGGGACGGGTTTGGAGATTTTTTGGAAAGACGGGGACGGGACGGAGACGGGTATGAAAATTTTTTCTAAAGACGGGGACGGGACGGAGGCGGGTATGAAAATTTTTTCCAAAGACGGGGACGGGGACGGGTATAAAATTTTTTTTTAAAGACGGGGACCGGGACGGGTCTGAAATTTTATAACAAAGACGGGGACGGGTCTGAGACTATTTAACAAAGACGGGGATGGAGAAGGGTATAAAATTTTTTAAGGAAGATGTGGAAGGTGAACGGTAGTAGATTTTTTTCGAAAGACATGGACGGGGGCAGGTGTTAACACCCGTGTTTCGAAAAGAAATTCTATGCCCGTCCTCGTCTTTCGAAATAAAAATATTTCTTTCTGTACAGTGGACATTTCCATGCGCATTTGTATGTGCGCAGTAGCCTTTATCATTCGCAGTGGGCGCTTAAATGTGCGTAATGGACTTTTGCATGCACAGTGTGCATTTATATGTGCGCAATGGATATTTCTATGCGCAGTGGGTATTTATGTGTTCGCAGCGATCTTTTGCAACCACAGTGGTCATTTATATGTGCGCAATGTACATTTCCATGAGCAGTGGGCATTTATGTGTGCGCAGAACACTTTCGCGNGTGCATTTATATGTGCGCAATGGATATTTCTATGCGCAGTGGGTATTTATGTGTTCGCAGCGATCTTTTGCATCCACAGTGGTCATTTATATGTGCGCAATGTACATTTCCATGAGCAGTGGGCATTTATGTGTGCGCAGAACACTTTCGCATGAGCAGTAGTCAAATCTACGCCTTCAGCGAGACGCGATGCCATCTGAACGGAACCTCAATACTTCTTCAAAGTAAAGAAGTTCCTCGAGTTAAAAAGCTTGGATTGATGTCTTTGAGTTTTTAGATATTTTTAACCCACCTGACAGGGTTCCATTGGATATGGATAAGGAACTCGAAGCTTATCTCAATTTAGAGGAGGATTACACAACGGTGGAAATCCTGGAGTGGTGGAAACAGCACGCCAAACTTTTTCCAATTTTAGCTTTTTTGGCTAAAAGAAACATCGGCGTTCCAGCTACGTCAGGCGATGTTGAGAGGATGTTTTCCGTGCGGGATCAATTCAAAGATTGAAACGGACGCGTATCCTGACTACATCATTGAGAAAAGTTCTTTTATATCGCGACTACCGATTTCAACTAAAGATTAGATTCAGGAACCGACAAACCGCTTGCTAAGGATTTGTACGGTGGTAAACCAAAATTGGGTTCGCTTGCATTGAATCCTGATACACCCACTCACATATCAACGTCTGCCACGTTTAAATCACAAATTGAATTGGAATCCTCGGAACCGGAGTTGGATATTGAGTTGTTGGACATTTCCACGTTGTCAGACTCTTCATCGAGTGAAAACGGCAAATAAAACTTACAATTTTTTTGATTTTGTCAAACTAGATAATAAAATTATATATTAAAGCTTACACAACCATGAAAACTCCATCACGAACCTATTTCAGTCAATGGTTGTTACTTCCACCATCGTACTCTGCCATCTGTGATCTTCAAAACGCAGTTTCCAGACCTTCGACAGTGAAAACTGACTGAAGAAAGGTTTTTCAAAATGAAACCAAACAATTATTGTCATATATTTGTCGTGACCAATTATTTGGAGATAGAGTAAACTCACATTCATCCAATAATGCCAACTGCTCATGGAAATGTCCATTCCACACATATAATGCTATCTGCGCACACATAAATGCCAACTTCGCATCGAAATGTTCATTCCGCACATATAAATGCCTACTGCACAAGGAAATGTCCATTCCGTACATATAAATGCCCACTGCGCTCAGATGAGTGCCAACTGCGCACGGAAATGTTCATTGCGCACATAAAATGCCCACTGCGCACACATAAATGCCAACTACGCATGGAAATGTCCATTGAGCACATATAAATGCCCACTGCGCACGGAAATGGCCATTTCTCACATAGAAATTTTTACTGTGCATGTGAAAGTCCTCTGAGCACACATAAATGCCAACTACGTATGGAGACGTCCATTGGGCACATATAAGTGTCCATTGCATATTCAAAAGTCCTCTGCGCACACATAAATGATAATTGCGCACATTTAAACGCTCACTGCTCATGATAAAGGCTACTGCACACATTGAAATGCGCTCTGCGCATGCAAAAGTTAATTGCGCACATAGAAATATAATTTCTAAGGATGGAGACGGGGACGGGAATAGAAATTTTTTCAAAACACGGGGACGGGAAAAGAATCTTTTGGAAAGACGGGGACCTGAGATGGGTATTAGATTATTTTCCAAAGACGGGGACGGGGACGGACGTAGAAGTTTTTTCCGAAGACGGGGACGGGACGGGGGCGGGAATAGAATTTTTTTAAAGACGGGGACGGGGACGGGTATTGAATTTTTTTCCAAAGACGGGGACGGGACGGGGACGGGTTTGGAAATTTTTTTCAAAGACGGGGACGGGGACGGGGACGGGTGTAGGATTTTTTTCCAAAGACGGGGACGGGGACGGGGATGAGTATAGGTTTTTTTCCAAAGACGGGGACGGGGATGAGACGGGTATAGAATTTTTTTCGAAAGACGGGGAAGGGACGGGGACGGTAATGGAATTTTTTTCCAAAGACGGGGACGGGACGGGGACGGGTGGGTGTGTTGCCGAACACAGCTGTCGAGTGCTGCGACTAAAGTTAGTGCTTTCTAATCAAAAATAAAGTCACACGCATGCGCAGTAATTTTTTTTTTTTTACTTCCATTTATAATCCACAGGAAAAAAAATTATGAAACTTATTAGTAAACAAGAACTGTCATCATTTGAAGTTTTGATATCGGAGGGAGAGGTTGTGCTCATTTCACATAATTCGATTTTTATCTTCCAAATCCAATACTTTTTTGTTTATTTTTTTTTGGAGTTCGACTCAGGTAAGTTGTGATTTACACTCACATTGCATGAATTATTAAATTCTGAATTCTAATAATTATATGTTATGGTTTTTACTCTTTACTGTTTCCGGAACGATTTATTTGTAACTAAGGAAAATGCCAGGGAGCGGCAAAGCAGGTGGGTACAGAGACTCACCTAGTGGGAGCTTCTGCACGTCTTCGACTGATAAAAAAAAAAGAAGGCGTGATCCAGGTATGTAAGAAATATGAAGTTATGATTACTTAAGATGGTTGAAGTAAGGTAACGAGAACGACCGCTGATGTTTTCATCCTTGTTTCAAAGTTTCGTTTAATTCCAAGATTATTAATTAAAAAGTAGCTTCTAATTTCATTTGTTACAAACATCAGTTATGGTGTGCTTGGACGGTATAGATGGAAAATCTGCTGACGGAGTAAATAGTCCTTTGAAGGCTCAATTGAAAATACTTAAGGATGAGCTGCGTGAGGTGAAGCGTAAAGCGTCATTGAATGAAAAAAAAATTTCCAGAATGTCTAACTCTAATGAAGAAACTTCAGCATCAACTGTGATTGCTAAGTTGCAGGTAAGTCATCTATTTTACATGGAATTTATTACTTTATGTAATATTTTTATGTAATCTGCTAACATTTTTGTAGGAGGAAATTAAAAATAAAGACAAGATGATCAAAGTGCTCAATATTGAAATTCGTGAAGGACAGAAGCAAATTGCAGCCACTGTAAGTCAATAACACCATTGGATTTTGTTGAAAGTTTAAAATTTTCAAATTGTTACTACGCTTCTGTTACTTCTGTCAGGATCGGACTTATCGTAGAACCTATAGTGAATTGATACAAGAACGGGATAGGGTCAATTATCTTCAAGATGAGTAAGTTTCGTTCACATTTCTTTTTATATTTTACTACTCTTTTGTATTGTGATAATATTTTAGATTGGCAAACAGAGATGGGAAGTTACGTCGTTGTAGACACCGGCTTGACGACGTGGAGCATAAGCTATCCGTAAGTTGCTTGTTATGAAATTGAATTGGGAAGTTGTAAATTCTAAAAACTTTTTTTGAATAGTCCATGAAATATCAGACGTCTCAGGAAAATCCTGATTCATAACCCGGCTGAGTATCTACTAAGTCTGAACTAGTCTAAATCAATTACTACGTAATACTATTTAATACTGTCAATAGACATTTACATCGTTGGTAATTATTGTTATAATGAATATTTCTCAATAATAATAATAATAATAATAATAATAATTTTATGTCAGTTCATAGTATAGAAGGATTTTTCCATGAGGGAGAGACTCTAGGGTCCGTTGTCACCAAACTTCTCAGCGACAATGGCCAAAGGACCAACATTCCTAACAGAGTAGTCACTCTCCATATCAATAGAGTGCGGTGAGCGGTTAAGTTGAGCCGTTTCATAGAGTCTCTTTTGCATCACCGCCATTGACACTTTATTACTGAGTTCACTTCGTATGGAGACAAGGTTCTCACCTGAGTAGCGCCGGTCATGATCTTCCATATCAATGCTGCAGTGGTGTCCAGAGTCAGTTCCACTTGTAACACGAACTACAGCCACTTGCATACTCGAACGACCATGGGCATTCCCCCCATATTTGTTTTGCCTGACAGTTCTGCGCCGACGTGTTGAGAAACGTCGTCGTAGACGTGTGCTTACACAACGACAACAGACGCAGCAAGGACAGTCTAAAGTTTTAATGACCCAGTTAAGGAATCGCTTGATAACAATTGAGGTCACATTGAGGAGTGAGTAGATGCAACAACATCCAAAAACCATAACAGCGAATGCAATCACTCGATAGATTATTTCCAAACTACCGTAAGAAATTTGTTGAAATGTGACGAAATCTCCAAAACCAATTGTCGAGTATGAAACAAAGGCGAAATAGAGTGACTAAATTGGTGTTTAAAAAAAAAAAATTCTTACAAGTTAATTGAAATTAATTATATGTTTCAGGTCAAGTTTGAACCAATTTACCTCTACGTAAGTCCAACCTTCGACTGCATGGTACATTCCTGCTGATGCAATGATAATAATGGCTGACATGATGAAAAGACACACCATGACCCAGGTCACACTCGGTTTCCACTCTTTTCCGCCTTCAACTTGGGAATTGTTACAAGCGGACGATTGTGAGCTCCGCCGCCCTGCCCCACCATTCCAGTAATCACGACTTCGGCTCTGGTGACCTTCTACCTTAGGTACATCAGTATTCGGTCGACGTCTTTGGCATGTAAGTCGGTAGTATCTCATGGAACTGGCAAGGAATGTGATGATCCTCTCGAGGAAGAGGTTGAAAAAGAGTAGTCCACCGGCACAACCGAAGAATCCATATGGAATTATAAGTAGTTGTCCGGGTGTTGTTGTCGGGGTTGTTGCTCCGTAACCTGACAAAATTTCATACATAATACGCCTTTGGTGTATAATACTGTCACCTTACGCTATATAAAACTAATTTTAGCTAATAAGTCAAAAAATTACAACTATTTATTCCTCCCTTTTGTTTTTACGGCTTCCTATTGCTATTTAAAGTTTGGACGTTTTTAAAAAATCAAAGGTGAGCAATTTAGAACCTTAATCTCGTTACAAGTGTGTAAATGACTTAATTAAAATCTGAATATTAATTTGTTGATGTGTAAAAACCAAATAAAATTTAGCGAGTTATGTTTAGCGGTGACATTTCGAAGAGACGTTTTTGCGAATAATCACTTTTTCGTTATTTCTTGTTACCAAATTCACTTTCTCCAAAGGACCTACTAATAGAAACATGGAGTGTTGAGACTACCAATGTAAATTATATTCCATAACTTTTTAGGTTTCTAGAAAGAAGTTTAGAATAGGATTAAATTCTTCAAGAAAACGAAATTCGATTTATGAACGATCGATTTGTGATTTCCTGATTTCAGCAAGGTTTTAAAATTAATCAATCCAGAAAGGGAGGGAACGCAGGATGTTTTATATCCGTTTGGATGAATATGAAATACATTGGATGAATAATACAGAACACCTGAGTAATATAAGGCCATCGATTAAAGATCATATATTACTTATACGAAAAAAAAAGATTTTTTTTCACTAAATCAAAATGGATGTAGACGAGCGATATAAAAATGTCTCTTTAGCTGATATTCCTAAGGACATTTTAGACCTTCACGATCCTGAGCAATCAAAGGCAGTTTTCATATCAACACAAACTAACGCGTTATACTTAACCTGCATGAGTATACAAGGTAGATGACGGTAGCAAAGTTAAGGCGAAGATGCCTTGTTTCTTTTGCGCAGTTTTTTCTGAAAATTTTGTATGTAACTTTCTCCAACACATTAATATCCCACTTATAATTTGACCACCATATTCTCGGGACCTGAACTCAATAGAAAACGTTTAGGGAGTCATGGCTAGACAGCTGTATACGAATGGGAAACAATAAAATTCACCGGAAGAGCTTAAAACGGTGGAGAAAGCAAGCTGGGAAGAAATCCAAGGGTCATTGCTTCAATCACTGTCTTTACCGCAACCAAATCGAGTTTTTTACGTTATTTCCGCTAAAGGATGATGAATTAAATAATAAGTAAAAAACTGGTCCGATGCGTTGTTTAAATCCAACGTTTTACTTGAATTAAAGCAACTCGGCTATTAATAATTTTGCGCTTTCTCCACTTTCATTTTTACTTTCTCTTGTATATTTTAGATACGAATTGCCCCAGGTATCTGAGATTTGGTGAGGTAATTTCTCACCTCATTATGCACCTCTGATGTTAATTTCAACATGACAGATTGAATACTTCAGGAATTATCCTAAAAAACATCCCCTCGGCTATTAATATTTTGACTAGTGTATTATCTGGGTAAGTTTAAGTTTATGGGAATATCGAATGATTGAAACAACATATTGACAACTTATGGAAATTTGTTGTGTATTAGTTTTTTTTGCTACAGACTGTACAATTTATAAAGCATTTGAGCCCCAACTTTTTTAATGAGTGCGGTTATCTAGGTAATATAGGTTCCAATGACATGAACGAATTATCATTTATTGAAAATCCAAATTTTCATTAGAGAAATTACTATTTTTAGCTTTCTCTTCATATTCTAATTCCACTAATTCTATAAAGATAGCCAAATACTATGTACTATTTCTACAACCTTTATTTTCGAATAGAATTAAAAGTAGGCCAAACAAATAATGAGGAAGACTAATAGTACTTCTCACTATTCCCACAATTGTTGATGAAGTTAAGTTATTTGCCTCGAGTTGGTGAAAGTTTGAGAAAAGTAGAGTCAATTTGTATAATTTGAGAAAGCTCTCTCTCCCCCTTATTCCTGTTGCTTTGAATAGAGAAAGTTTATGAAAAATTTAGAGACGCTTTATCATTAAAATTTATTTTTAGAAATTGAATTATCCACCAAAGGTGTAGAAGTTATAAAAAGCTGCATAAAAAAAATCTTTAATAAATTTGACATAATTAATTTTGATTGGAAGATAAACCTTGAATGTTTGTGGCAAGTTTAAGTTTAACCAACACATCGAAAATTTGGTTATTTGCTATACACTCAACAAAATGTTGTTAGGTTGTTAGGTTTCATTTTGTAGTAACGAATATCAAAAACTCATAACTAATTTAGTTGTTCTTTTGTTTATTCTAAACAGATGTAAACAAAAATTTAATTTATTCAACCTTCAGGATACTAACTAATCAGGAGAAAGTTAGCGGGAGAAAGTAGTGGGAATTAAAATTTGAATTCCCATTTTAGTGTTGAGGAGAAAAAGAGAGAAAAGTAGGAGAAAGGTTTATTGAGTTAACTTCTAATTACTTTATCTACTTCTGCTGTAGCTTTATTCATATATGTAATTGGATTTATGTCCATTTTGAACTTGTAGTAGAACTATGAGCTGTACCAAATGTACAACTTTTCGGATAAACATGATGAGAAAGTCCATTATTCACACTTTCTCTAATAATTATTGTAGCATGATAGGTTAGCCCTATAGCTGGTGATTATCAAAACTGCCAAGAAGTAGGTCGCAGTTTGTATCCCGTTGATTGTGAAATAATTTTTTTTTGACATAGGATCGATTTTCGGAACAAATTCTCAATCATTTGAGTTAACATTACTTAGATTATAACATCCAATGAGTTGACGAACACAGTGGGTTTTTTCAACATAGTAAATTGGACTTGATATTAGTAAGGACATTACTTTCTCTATTTTATGAGAAAAAGTACATTATACAAATAAGTGGAAAATGCTACGACCGCTAGCACTTTCACAGATCTAATATTAATGAGACCTACACATGGTACATGTCAAGTAGGAGCCACAGCTTTTATCAAGACACAATGATGGCATGTTAATTGTGAATTTTCTAAAAAAATTTATGAGGGGACAAATGATTCAGAAACTGAAATTTTTTACACATACTAACGGTTTGAACTTTTGTATATATTATATTAAGTTCAATTCGTATTACTCTATTTTCAATAAAAGATCAAAAGATGTATAACTCAATCATAAAATTCAATTTTTCTGTAGCCTTTTCTTTCTTTTGTTTCTCGTACTAGTAAATTCGAAATAAATGGATATATTTTTCTTGTTAGATTGGATAACTATTGTGGATCATAATAGCTCAATGTATAATACTAAGTTTGAGGAGAAGAGCCAAAGTCATATAACTCAACCATGAAATTCGGATCTTATTTTTGTTTTTTCCATCTCTAGTCTATTGAAATGTTAACAATTCGTCAAAAGTATATTATTCTTTTTTGTTCTAGTTAGACTGCAGTAAGAAATACCTATTCTCATCAGTTTTAAAATCTTTTTACAAACAAAGTTTACAAACGGGTGAATACTTTCCACTTAAGGCAAAAGTATGCTCTCATATACAGTTTGGTGAAAATTTATGGCCGCGCTTTATTTTTGTTGAAAAATGGAGTTTTTAACAATTTGTTTAAGTTTAAATCGCTTAAACAAGGTAGCATATCATGTTTAATGTAAAAAATATTCAATTTTAAATATAGACTCCCTTATTTGATTGAGTTAATGCATATAATGAATTTTGTGGTGGGAGAAAGTTGGTGAAAAATTATGGCCGCACTTCATCTTATACCTATAAAATCGTTATCTTCGTCAATTAAGTAATTTTTTTTACTCAATTAAGACTATTTATGGTGTAAATACATGTTTACAATAAAATTTTGCAATATTCGCCAATAATTATCAGAAAAGTTAAGAAAACTACAACATGTCGACAGAAGTGTTTATCGACATATGAGAAAGGAATAAACGGCTCCAATCTTAATAACTGGATAGTCAATAAGCTAAATTGGGAACAAAATTGGAAGATCTAATCACTGTATACATATCTGAATGAAAATCAAAGCAACTCCAGCTAGAAATAAGAAATTGGGAGCGAAGAAAGAACTTTCTCCAAGAGACAAATAGCTCATATTCAAAGAAAATAATAATAAGTATATTTCCACAAACAGAATCAAGCTCAACCTAGAGCTGAATATGTCACGGTGGACAGTTAGAAACGTATTTGCCTCATACAGCAACGTTAAATACCCGAAAACCTTAAGAAACCCGCACCAACAAACACGACAGAATTGGACGGCTACATTGGGTGAAANAACGTTAAATACCCGAAAACCTTAAGAAACCCGCACCAACAAACACGACAGAATTGTTAGGATTAGAATTTATTGAAGAATGGAAATACACAGATTGACGAAAAAATATTTAATTTAGATGCTTAGATGCTTAGAACTTCATTTTTCAACAAAAATAAAGCTCGGCCATAAATTTTCACCAAACTGTATTATATCGAAGCCTAACTTCCACGCTTCAACAAATATTAAATTCCCTATTAGAACCAGTTTAAATTTTATGGGTTATTGATGTTTGAAAATCATTACGACGAGTTTAATTGGCAGATGGCTTAATGGACTTGTATGTTGATTGGTTATCGCCACGTGTATTTTTTTGCGGATTTAATTTATGAGATAAATGTCTAAGAATGTTTAGCGTGTGGAGGATTCCTCATTTTGCGATTATTTCCCCCTCATGCTTTATTTCATTTTTTTTTGCTAAAGCCAGTATTATTTTCATTTAATTCGCAATTATTCATAATCTATTCGTTTTTGTGCTATAGACAGAAAAAATGTCAAGTCATCAACACAAAAATTTCTTGCTCTAGATAAAAAAAGACATTTTCATAATTCTTCCTTACATAATCAATATCTCTATTGTTATACAGTAAACCTCGGATAAGCCGATATCGGTTGCCACGGACCCTCGGTTACCACGAACCACTTGGTCCGGTCCGCGCCCTGAGATAGGGAATTCGTGTATAAATGGAACGGCTAAGCCGAACTCGGTTAAGCCGAACCCTCGGCTACCACGAACACCTTTCCGTGGTCCCAGTCCATAAGTCACATGCTTTTTTACCTCGATTAACACGAATACCAATTAATTGATCAATTTTTAAAGAATTTTCACCTTTTTTCTTACAAAATTTAACGAATAACTTCTTTTGAATGAGTTTTCAAACATTGAAATTCGACAAAAAATGAACCAATGATATATTTTTAGTCATTTTTAGTCTCCACAACAACTTACTATTATAAAGTAATGGTAAATTAAAACTACCTCGGCTAAGACGAACAAATTATTCCACAAGTTGTATGTTCGGCTTACGCTTAAGCCGAACCTCGGTTACCACGAACCATATTTTCCGGTCCCTTGGAATCCGGCTTATCCGAGGTTTACTGTAATTGACTTCGGGCTAATATTTTTATATCTTTGTCACTCAATCAATGTCCGTCCTTCATCCTTGAAGATTTATTTTTCATACATAATTGTGCTATTCGAATCATATTCAATTTATTTTTTCAATATTTTCTAATTATTTCAAATACAAATTTCATTTATATTCTGACGAAGAAAAAAGAAGCAAGGGTTAGATTGAGTTTGTATGATTCAAATTTGGCCCCGTTTTAAATTTAATATTAGTATTAAAAATGTACTACCATGGTTCGTATTCTTAAAAAAAAACTTTTTAAAGACTGTTTTTGTTGAAGTAAATGTAAAAATTAAACATAAATTTGTTTCCCCTGTTGCTCAATACTAAATCCCCTCATGCCCAGCCAAACCAATGTCTTTTCTAATATTCATAAAGGTTCTCATTTCTCATGGAATTAAAATTAAAAGAGAAAAGAAAAAAGCTTTGTATTATTTTTTCAACTTTTTGGTAAACTTTTTTTCACAGAGTCTNGTCTTTTCTAATATTCATAAAGGTTCTCATTTCTCATGGAATTAAAATTAAAAGAGAAAAGAAAAAAGCTTTGTAGTATTATTTTTTCAACTTTTTGGTAAACTTTTTTTCACAGAGTCTTTGTTTTAATTCTGATTCAGTTAGAACGGATGTAGGACTCCACTGTAATATGAATAAGGAGTCGGAAGTGACATGAAATTAGAAACTAGAATTAAAAAAAAAAACAGAAAATTCAGTGAAAAGAATTGGTTCTTTTCTTATTTTCTATTTCCACTTGACTTTCTGACATTTCCAGTGCTCCTTCCTCTCTAACATGAATTGGCAGGGAAAGGAAAATTTTCTAGTTGAATTTGTCAAGCCATAAAAGAAAATGGGATTAGAACGACTTCGGTAGAAAGGAAATTCAAAGATTCTCAAGACAGTATACAAACAAAACAAGGACAATTTGCATCAAACATTTCAAACGATGTGATGGTTGTTTGACGCAATCTATGATAATTTTCCCCGCATTTTTGTTACACGGAGAGTAACTATCTCCATATAGAAAAGTGTGAAAAGATTCACAAAATTGAAATAAAATTCTTTAAATATTATTAAAAAAACTCCCAATCACTACAAGCTTTTCTGCGCTTGACTGACCTTAGAAATCCCATTGGTAAAAAAAAAGATATGTATACCATAAGTTATAAAATAAATAATAAATAAAATTTTTTAAATATTTTATTTCCCAGTTGTTATATTCAATTTTTGAATGTGCTATACTCAAATTCTAAAACAAACAGGAAATACTTAAAATTTTGGAGAAAGTTGAGTAAATTGTAAATAATTCTTGTTAGTATTTTCTCTTCAGTTCTTACAACTTATGGGAAAGTATTTAGGTTAAAGTTTTGTCGGTCGAATTACCTTGGGTTGAGCGTGTTTCTTATAAAATGAAACAGAAAATTCCATAAAAGTGCTAAGAGCATTTTCTAGAGAAAGCGGAAATGGCAGTTACTAATGTTCTCACAGTTAAGGAGTAAATTCTAAATTCTTCGTCCTGTACTTCATAGAGCTAAAGTTCTAACTTGTGTAAAGCATGTAGTAAAAGCTTAAATAATAGAATAGAAGCTTCTAGGGCTTCTTTAGTTACCTATTGTGGAGACAATTGTCCAGGCGAAATGGAAGCTAATAGATAAAAAAAATAAAGAAATTATTACATTATTAGTTCTTATATGTTTTTTTACTATGTATAAGGCTGAATTTATACTTTATGCTTTCACAAGTAGCACGAAAAGAGAAAATGTTGATGGAAAACCTAATACAGAAAAAAAAAATTTCAATTGTTGATTTACCATCTTATTCTCTTCACTTAATCGTAGAGTGGCTTTAGGATAGGGTATAAATCCGGCTAAAACAACTTTACCTGCCAATCCAATCCCACCGTTGTCTGAGAAATGCCCCAGCTTTAGTAGCATTCCCATAGGCGTAGAGTAGCCTAAGTAAATCCTCTTCACTGATATGAATAGCAGGTTCTTCAAATTGTGTATTTGGTTCATATGTAAGGGTTGCCTCTTCATTAAGAAGACTAAGGTTAAGACGGAATTCGTTGTAGAGAGCGTTGTAGTTTTCTCTCATTTCCGTTTCCGCTTCCTCTTCGAATGCCTGAAAGATGAAAGCTCCGAGGCATAGGTAGATGTAGAGAATTATCGCCAGTAGTACAAAGCGAATGTTTTCTTCAGTTAAGTGAAGCACTTGACAAACGCTCACTTGACGGTTCCTTGCTACTTCACCACTCACTAGTCCTGACTCAGGCATCTCAACCTCACTTAGACTCAAAAAAGTTCCAAAACTTTCACTTGAGCTGATGACAGGGATTGACTAATAGTATAATATGATTTTCTAATAAAAGGTTACATCAAACGACTCACTCAACTACTTGGAACAGAATGATTATATTGGACTTGATTGGAAATAATGGCATTAGAACTGACCTAGCTATCAAATCGTTTCTAGTGAGTGGAGAAAACAAACATTTTGGCGTTGTTGGGGTTGTAATTCCAATTCCAGCTCAATGAAAGTCCTACTTAAAAAAAANAGAAAACAAACATTTTGGCGTTGTTGGGGTTGTAATTCCAATTCCAGCTCAATGAAAGTCCTACTTAAAAAAAACATTTTTTATTATCAATATAACCATTATATCAATTCGCAATAATTTAAATATCAATAAGGCGAAAAATTTTTTCGAAAGGTTTGTTTTACGAAAAAGTTTCTCCTTGCTCTAACTATTATCCGCGAACAGCAAAGCTGCAGGGTTTATGCGTTTGTTGAATCCNCGAAAAAGTTTCTCCTTGCTCTAACTATTATCCGCGAACAGCAAAGCTGCAGGGTTTATGCGTTTGTTGAATCCATCTGTCTATCTTTTTGTCTCGGCAATCTATGTTTAGATTAAAAAATTTACAACCATTTGTCGATGGCTTGTAATATATAGTAATATTTCTTTTTTCTACCTTTACAAGCTGTTCAAGCTATTCATAAGGAAGCGTTGATACCTTCCAATACACTATTGCCACTTAATACCATTTAGACTGTTTTTATCTCAGAATAATTGTAAACAGCATATGTAACATTGCTATTCTAAGCATATTTTTTTATGAGTACAAAGGAGAAATGCAGAATACTTGGGCTGATGCTGCAATTTGGGAGACTTGTATCTGCTTTACTTTACCTACTGTTGACTTTTGATGCTAGTCTGAGAATGATTTCCTATGGTTTAAATCAAACAATTGATTAATGCTGTTATTAGAGATGTAAATCTGTTTCGCCTAAACTTGAAGTTTTGATGCTAGTCAAAGAGCATTTGTAATGGTCCTAACCAAATTATGTTCGCTTAATGAATGACAAGTTTACTCAATATTTTTTCAGTTTCAACTTTACCTCATATTTTCTTAATCTTTTCAGTCTCAAATTCTACTCAATGTTTTCTCAAAATTTCTTCATTTTATGCAATGATTCCCTATTATGTCCTCATAATGGCGTCCTAATGGTTTCTCAATGTATACAGATTCCTTGATTATATCGCTGATCATCAATGTTTCAAGGTTTTTTTTAAGTTTTCTAATGCTATTCGCCAATTTTTAGTACAATTTTTAATCGTCTTCAAAGCTCAATGTATTTCTAGTGTTTCTTCAATGTTCCTTAATTGTTTCCTTAGTTACCGCAACGCCTCCTGAATGTAACCCTAATGTTCTAAAATGCATCTGAATGTTTTCTCAATGTTTACTCAGTGCTTCCTTATCTCACTTAATGTTTCATCCTTTTCTTCTCTCAATTGACATCAATATACCTATTCATTCTCTTTGTCCGAGGTTGTTACAGGTTGCTCCCCATTTTTTATTGTAANCAATTGACATCAATATACCTATTCATTCTCTTTGTCCGAGGTTGTTACAGGTTGCTCCCCATTTTTTATTGTAAATAACTTTTTTACAGAGTTATAATAAACAAACCAAACGGAAAGCAAAAATTCTTGAAATCTTACCTTGTAGAAGAATCAACTAAGGTTTCTGTACACTCTTGTACACGGTGTAAAAAGTGGAAATGACATACTTCCTGTGACAAGAAACGTCATGTGAACCATTGAAAAACTCATATAAAATGTTAAAACTGACAGACAGATCCTCGATTAGAAACTACTGAGATGAATTTCGGGTAAATTTCGGGTAACGTGTGAACCCAGTTCCATAGTAAAAGAAAAATGGCACAGATGAATCCGTCTCAAAATCTATTTTTGCACTTTTCGAATTTTTACTATCAGCGTCAGTTTCTCTTATCGTGATTTAATCAAACACTCCGACGTCGATTTAATATAACATTAACTCAGAACCAGGCCTTAAATCTAGGCTAAAGATAGTACTCTAGAGAAAGAAATACGGATGCTAGTAAAGTAGTTTTTCTACTGTTATTAGATTCCTACGATATGATTCATCATCTCCCATCTGTCACTTTCTATCTCTTTGGTGATTATATCTAAGCGAATTTTGAAATTTTTCAAAAAAAAAAATTTTTTTTTTAGACTGCGACGTTTTAATAGTAAGATTAGTACGTTGTAACTTTCTTCACTTTCTCTCCTGTTGTTTTTCCTAAAAGGTTGAAAATCTTGTCAGCCAACGTAACCACTTTAATTAAAGATAAAAGATTCCTGATTGCTTTGATACTGTTAGAGAAAAACTATACAAGTTTTTTAAGAGAAAACTTTTTCTTTGAAGATGTACAGATTACGAGACCACAAGAGGACCAAACTAATTTGACATTATTTTCTTCCTTTAAAAGCTCTTCACGACACGATAAAATGAGAAAGCTAGAAGAATGAAGCTACTGTTAGCGTTCTTTTTTTTTTGTTTAGAAAAAGACGCTCGGTGACTACTAGGAGGTTCTTGGTTTCTAAGCTTTCTCTGACTGATTTCGTTCGCTGGGAGAAAATAAAGGGGTAAAAAATTCACTTTTATGCTTTAGAATTCTCAGGGTGAAAGCATGCGTGTTGTTGAATTAGGCTTTTAATAATTGAATATCAATTTCTGACGAGTTTCCAACACTTCAATTGACAACTGTTCTCTGATGTCGTCAAGTTTACAGTAGAAAATTTTGAAAATAATATACAAAATATATAACTAGTACTCCCAAGGTGAATGAAAATCTAATTCAGGGAGTGAATTCAAAGAGATTCTTAAGGGTGACTTATTTTAAGTCACCCTAAGTGCTTTTCAGAAAAGCATCAAATCTGAGTGTGAAAAAAAATATATATAAAACTATTCTTACATATTCTGCCTGTTAGTGTATGAATTTTTTTACAGCTACCAAAAGGATTCTTTTAGTATCAACCCTTAAGATTTCACATCAGTTTGAAACTTAAGTATTTTTCTTAAGTTCTCCGAATCAGAACCATAAAGTAAATTCTTTTTCAAAAAGGAATATCACATAATATGTGACATTCCTTTTTGGAAAAAATTTGACTTTGGAAACCGGAGTCAGGGTCATCAAATGATTCCCTACTCCGAAAAACCCTCAAGTCAGTATCATAGTAAGAGTCATGCATAACACTGGTTTATTACAATTTACTCTCAGTTTTGTGTGTGGAGTCACTGACTCTGGGAGTAATGATGAGTCATTACTCCCAGAGGCAGTGACTCCACACGCAAAACTGAGAGTAAATTGTAATAAAGCAGTGTTATGCATGACTCTTACTCTGATACTGGCATGACTCTGACAGAGGGTTCTTCGGAGTCGGGAGTCATTTGATGACCCTGACTCCTTTCCGGTTGGGAGTCAGAATCATGACTCTGGGAGTCGACTCCCACTTACAAATGATGACTCTTTTCTAACATGCGCCAATATAGCACTNGATACTGGCATGACTCTGACAGAGGGTTCTTCGGAGTCGGGAGTCATTTGATGACCCTGACTCCTTTCCGGTTGAGAATCATGACTCTGGGAGTCGACTCCCACTTACAAATGATGACTCTTTTCTAACATGCGCCAATATAGCACTTATTTTACCTATTTTGTTTTGCGCAACTCCAGAGTCTGAGTCATAACTCTTACTCAAACTCAACTCCAAAGTTTAGAAAATCTGTCATGACTCCCAGAGGTAATGACTGACTCAGGCCAAACTGGGACTCATGGAGAAGTGTAATAAAGAATGTGTATAATGATATCGAAATTCACTCCGGGAATTTTGCCCATCACTGGGTATTTATATGAAGTAAGAGGTACGCATTTGGTGGGTAAAAAAAAGTAATGTCTCAAAAAGAAGTATGTTGAATCTGTCCAACCGGTAGATTCTTCCTACATGGAAAATTGATCCTTCACGGAAAATCTTGAACGGGTTGGTTTCTAGACGGAAGCAGTGTTTTCTGGAGAGAAAGTGTAGCACAATTTATACTTCATTCCTTCCGGAATTTCTCATCATGTGACTCATTGAAAGTGAAAATACATTTTTTTTAAATATTCTGACGAGAGCGGACTCACTAGTTTATAATTTTGGGAATACTTAAGATTTTGACGGAAAGCCATACGGAAAAGTAGAACTAGTTTCTACTTCTTCGGAAGAGTCTGTCTTCCGTTCCGGAGTGGGTCGTGACGGAACATGTGACGGTAAACTTGAAGTAAAAATGTTCAAGAGTCCCGGAAATGTTTCCGGAAGAGGAAATTTTCCGTGAAGGATCCTTTTTTTTATGGAGTAAAAAGCTACCTTAAGCTTTAATCATCTCATCAGAAATCGAATCATTTTTATATAGTATATTAAACAAGTTTCGGTTCTCTCACATTTTAGATTGTGAAAGGTTTTCCGTCGGAACAACGTTTCAAAATTAGTAACACCAATTATTAAGGTTAGTAGCAAAAACACATTGGCCCAATTCCTGTAATTGTANCATTTTTTTATGGAGTAAAAAGCTACCTTAAGCTTTAATCATCTCATCAGAAATCGAATCATTTTTATATAGTATATTAAACAATTTCGGTTCTCAAATATTTTAGATTGTGAAAGGTTTTCCGTCGGAACGTTTCAAAATTAGTAACACCAATTATTAAGGTTAGTAGCAAAAACACATTGGCCCAATTCCTGTAATTGTATTAGAGCGCCTGTTAGTATTAAGGGTCATAGTACAAGGTTAGCCAAATTAATCCGGGCCGTAGAAAGTCGCTTAAACCAAAAAAAAATGAGACGGCAAATAAATAGCGCAAAATCCAAAAGTTGGAGCGATTNTTCACCAAAAAAAATGAGACGGCAAATAAATAGCGCAAAATCCAAAAGTTGGAGCGATTGAAATTAGCGTGTGTTCGAAAGAACATACTTTAGCAAAATTAATTTACAGCAGAGGGAAAACTCCAAGTAGAGGAGTATGATACCTTGGCATCTACTCCACAACCTCGCTCGCAGAGAACCTGCCGACTCCTCTCTCTGCTACTCTACTATATTTTTGTGACGATTGTCATTGTGTAGTTCTAAATTCATGGTTTGAGAGTTAAAACCAACTCAAGGAATGACCCCTGAGATCTATTCCATCTCACTCAACAGAGGACCTACCCACTAGGGCATGTAATATTGAATTTCAATATATTGAAATATTGGAATATTGCCAATTTTTACGGTATTGAAATATTGATATTGAACATTCGTAATACTGATGATTCAATATTGAGAATGTTGTTCCTGCAGCGACACTCAGTTGATTATACCTACCAAAAACTGCAACGCAAATCGCATGAAAAATGACTTACTGTAACCATTCATCACTACATCCCTAACAAATGAAGTTGTATGTTACTTTGCAAAATTTGAAAATAATATTTCAAAAATATTATTCATTCATTATTTTTTGATTTAACAAGTTTTGCAAAAGTAAATTTAAAAAAAATGAACGAATTACATCCACTTAATTCTGCAATTTTCTAAGAAACTTTATGGAATTTCTTCGAAAAATTGCCTGGTAACCATCATGCAAAATATAAACAGTGTGAGTGTATTAAAAATGACAAATGGATCTATCACTGGACTTCATGTGCACTTGTGTACTGTCCATAAGATAATTGTCAAGAAGAGAGGAGAAATCGAGGTTGATGTAACAGCAGGTACATGATCTTAAATTAATAAAAGTACGTAAAAAATGTAAAAAAAAACGTAAAAAATTACATTCTTCACTCGAAGACGAAACAATTGACTCCTTGATGATTTTGCGGTCACATTATCAAATTCTCGGTTTCAACGGATCAAGTTTAAATTAGTTACGAGTTTGGATTTGCATTACTTTTTTAGTATAATACAAATTTATAGCAAAAATTAAAATATTTGGGTTATAGCTGTTACCATTGTAATATAGCTAAGCAATGTAGTGATTTAGAATTCAATGTTTCAATATCGAGATTTCAATATTGGGGGTCTCAAATATTAAAATATTGAATATTGATATTGAAAAAATTGAGCAATATTACATGGCCTACTACCCACCCTTCTCTCTTCCTCTCTTCTTTGCTCCATTGTTTTGCATTAGCCTATATGTCTAATCAAAATATTCATAAAATTAACTTCATTTCCATTATTTTTTAACTGTGCATGGCCTGCCCGAAACCGTTTTTGGTGAAAGGCGGAGAAAGAAGGCCCGGATTAATTTGGCTAACCCAGTACTATCAGATTATAGAAAATTGACTGGAACGAAAAACTTCTCGAATGATAGAAAAATTGTGATAGAATTAACTGCTTTGACTATTCCTAACCATAAGTCAATTAAAAAATTTTAAAATAGTCAATTTAATTAGAATTGCAATGTCAGATTGAAGAAAAGAATTAATTGATTGGACTGTNTGCATGGCCTGCCCGAAACCGTTTTTGGTGAAAGGCGGAGAAAGAAGGCCCGGATTAATTTGGCTAACCCAGTATTATAGAAAATTGACTGGAACGAAAAACTTCTCGAATGATAGAAAAATTGTGATAGAATTAACTGCTTTGACTATTCCTAACCATAAGTCAACTAGAAAATTTTAAAATAGTCAATTTAATTAGAATTGCAATGTCAGATTGAAGAAAAGAATTAATTGATTGGACTGTNGAAAATTTTAAAATAGTCAATTTAATTAGAATTGCAATGTCAGATTGAAGAAAAGAATTAATTGATTGGACTGTTGCCTGCGGCATCCTGGACCCCGACCTAGTGCTGGATAGCTCGGGTTACGGTTAGTATTACATATTCAATAAATTTTAACTGTATTAGAAGTAAACTAAGACTTAATTTACATAAACTTGTAGGAAGATATCAAGGAGACAACTATGATGTGTCAGAAATTTATACATAACCTCTGAGGTGATTAGAACTATCGGGAGCCGATAGTTTTTTCAATCAATNTGATGTGTCAGAAATTTATACATAACCTCTGAGGTGATTAGAACTATCGGGAGCCGATAGTTTTTTCAATCAATCAGAGACCTTTAAAATGAGTCACATTTCATAGTTCTATAATCCGATAGTTTGATAGTCCGATAGTACTATGAAGCGTTCTATACAATTACGGGAATTGGGCCATTGTGTTACTTATAATTTCAAATTGTAATACGAACTGNTGGGCCATTGTGTTACTTATAATTTCAAATTGTAATACGAACTGAAAATAAAATAAAATTGAAACGCAGTGTACATCTTTATATATTAGTTTGATACGGATTTTATTTCTTTGTACCTATTCTTTTCTCTAGCATCAAGGATTGTTGAATTGGAAATTTGAATTTCAAGTGTTTAAACATTTTCAATCCCTACTACACTTAAAGCATTACCTAAAAAATAATTGATTAATTTTTTAGTGCCAAACACCTTCAACATTAGGGGTTTTCATCAGAAAAATTATAAGCGACCGTGACTTAAAATTCACCTTAAAAGTCACAAGCGTGAGTGGTTTGACTTAAATTTTACTTTTATACAAATTTGATTTTATGTGTTTGTTTGACATGCATACGTTGCATATATAATTAACAGAGTTAATAATCCAATATCAAAACATTTGCATCACCGATTTAAGAATAGCACAATGGAACAATCCATCGATATTTCTTTTTGAAAATGAATTTTCTTCAAGGATTTATTCCTAAATTATATTTATTTTGTAAATTTCATCGGGGGATAAAACTTTCGTAAGAAAAACACCTACAACCCAAACCAAAGACAAATAGTACTTACACGGTCTTCTGTAGAAAACTTATTAGAACTTTAGTTACTGGGTGAATTAAGCAAGTTTAATGTTGAAAATAATAATTTTTTCTTAATAGAAATGACAATTCCAACTAAAGAGGGTAAGTACAGGGTATGGCTGAAGTAAGCAGACGATGGAAGAAGAATTCCTCTCTCGCTCATGCACCAAAAATTGATTACCGCTAGAAATATCAGAATCGTGCACCACCAATATCATATCAACATTCAAAAAATTATATCAGGTTGTCATACAAAACATAAATCGACATCTGAGAACCTTTAATTAAGCTATCATAAAAAAAAGAGACATCTGAAAGTTATAATTAGGTTATCATAAAAAAACAACGGTATATGATAAATTTAATTTAATTTAATTTATTCAATTCAGAAGTGCCCTAGGTATAGGTTATTATACTTCTTCTCATGGTATCCAGTAATAATTAGTATTTTTGTAGAAATTAAGTGGAATTTAAGTATACTTAAAGTATATAATGTTCACATAAAGAATTAGGGAATAATAATTATTTTGATATACTCTAAAGAATTTTAAGACGTAGGGAAAAAAATGCTTAATTTAGACTTGATTATTAAGACTTTATAGTTGATTCTATACACGAATAATTACAGCAATTGTCATCAGTCTCTACTTCACAAGTTTGAGAAAATTTAAAGTATTCTCTAAGGCTTTAATTCGACTATTATATTTAAATTTAATTCGACTATCATAAAAATCACATATCGGCATCCGATAAATTTAATTAGGCTATCATAAAGCTTAAATATCAACATCTGATAAATTTAATTTGGTTAACAAAAATTCATATATCGGCATCTGATTAAATTTTATTGGGGTATCACAAACATAACATATATAGGCATCTTTAAAATTTCATTGAATTATCATACAAAGCACAAATCAGCATCAGATCAATTAAAAATCGTAAACGCCTCAGAGCATTTGCTCAAAATGACCGCCATCATCATGCACACAATAGCCCAGTTTATCATAAAACTCTTTTCTGACACGTTGGAACGTTTCAATTGGAATTCCATGAATTGATTCAAGAATGGCGGTTTTTAGCTGCTCTATCGCTTCAGGACGAGGGTCTTGATAGACGACAGCCTTCAGTTGACCCAAAGCCAAAAGTCTAGTGGTGTGAGATCAGGGGATCTCGCAGGCCACTCAATTGGACCACGTCTACCAATACATATATTGGGAAATGTTAGGTTCAAGTAATCTCGCACAGGACAAGTAAAATGAGCTAGAGGTTCGTCCTGCATAAACCAAACGGCGTCTAGATCCATATTTTTTTCTTGAGCAGATTGTGTAATTTCAGGTAGAGCCGATTCTTTCAACATATCCAAATAGTTAGTAGAGTTAACGTTATCATTGAAAAAATATTATCCGATAATTTTGTCGCTAAGAATATCGCACCATACGGTTATCTTAGGGGACCCTTGGGTTTTAATTGGATCAAACCAATGAGGATTATTTTGAGGCCAGTACCGATAATTATGCCGATTTACTTCACCGTTTAGGAAAAAAGTTCTTTCATCTGAGAACAGTTCGGAAAACAAAATAATCATCCGCATTGCACCTCTCCGCAAAAATGTCAGCAAATTCTAATCGTCGATATCTGTCGCCTTCATTCAATTGTTGTAGAAACTGGAGTTTGTATGGGTGAAAACTGTATCTCTTCAGGATTCTGCCTATCGACTTTGCACTAAGTGCAGATTGTCGAGCGACCGTATTCATGCTTGTTTTTGGATTTAAGGTGATTGAAGGAAGCACACTTGCCGAATTTCCTTCATTAATTGAAGATTTTGGCCTGCCGGTACGTTTTAAATCTTCAAGAGTATTGAACTTTTTAAATTTTTCGATAATTGAAGCGATGGATTGTCTTCGCGCAATGGGAAATTGAATTCCAATTGGCTCCTGGTTATATCTCTGCTTAATAGATTCCTGAGACTCGTTCCAATATTTATTTGTAAGTTCAATGACTTTTGCTAGAGCCTGAAGAGGTAGCCTCATTTTCTTGCTGTAATGGAATAAAACGCACAAGGTGAAATATCTCAGTAGTACTGTTGAGATTATGATCCCATTCTTTTTCTAAATTGTTATTAAAAAAAATAAGTTATTGAATAAAAATGACTGGAGCCGAGACCTGAGCTGAGCTGAGCCAGATTCGAGTTGAGCCGACAGCTGAACGGAGCTGAGCCGAACTGAGTTGAGCCGACAGCTGAACTGAGCTAAGCCGAACTGAGTTGAGCCGACAACTGAGGTGAGCTGAGCCGATAGTGGGCCTAAGCTGAGCCGACCTGAGTTTATCTCACAGTTCAACCGAGACTCGAGCTGAGCTTAACAAACATAAAAAATATACAGTTTTTTAAGTTGATAAGCAATATTATCTGTGTGCATGCTCATGCTACAAGTTGTGGCCATTGCCTAAAACACGGGTTAATAATAAAAAAGAAACTTTCACCACATATTATGGTTTCGGTATTACTCGCGTCAGCGATATTGTTACACAAACATTGGCAATGTCTTACTTTGTAAAATCTTTGTCAACTCTTTGTCATGACCTTATTCACAAAAGTTTGTAAAAATTCTATTTAATTACATTGGAAAATTTCGCTAAATTCTCCAACAGTTCTGCATTTCATCATGAAAAAAGAACTGACAAAGCAAATCATAAAACGGGCGTAAATAAGAATATTTTAACTTAACTGTTGTCGGTGGTTCAGCAGTTACAGAAGAAACAATTAAAATATTCCAGCGCTTCAACTATCCAATCCCCTTAGCCTTATGCAATCTGAAGTTCAAAGTTTATCGTAAATTAAAATTACATTTGCCGTCACATGCTAGAATTTTTAATTGTTACAATCTAAAGTACTTAGACATTGATGAGCATTGATATTCTGAGTTCTGACTCAGCTCGATAGGTATCAATGTGATGAAATGAATAATAATTACTTATTAAATAATGCAATCAAAAATAATCAATTTTTTTTGTATTTCAAATTTAATTTAATTTAAATAAACCAAATTTTGTTTTTATTGGAACAACTTACCTTACATTCCAATCAGTTGATCATTCGTTGATTAAGGTAATCTTGTTGAGGACAAGTGTGAAGACAAGGAATTGAAAAAAGATCAATAAATGAATGAGTCAATGAGCTTTTGTATGATTAAGAAGAGTTTTGGCGCGAAAATGTCCGGAGAGACTCTAAATTGGAAGAAATGGGGTAGGGGAAGAGAAGAGAATTTTATTTATCATTATCGTTTACACATAAACTTTCTACATAGTCTGCCTACTTCAGCCATACCCTTTACAATTGATGGAAGTGCGAGGTTTTACAACAAACAGAAAGAACACTTCTGATTGTCACTTTAGTTAACGCTCGTTTTATGGTTTTTCTTTTTTCAACTTTTTGTACAGAATTCTGTGAGAAAACCTAATTGGAATCAATTTATGCTTTCTGCATGTGTTGTCTAAGCGTTGTGAATACGTTGTCTAGGAGTTTTTTTCTTTAATGCTTTGTTTGAAGAATTCATTTATGGTTTCCTTTCTTTCTCTATTTGCTTATTCTTACCGTAAACAATTGAAAGTTGAACAATTTTAACTTTTTTTTTAATACAGAAAAATTCTGTACATAAATGATTAAAGAAAGCATAAATAAGTTCAAAAACGGGTGGAGCGCGTTATGACAACGCTAAGACAAGGAATACACAACGCATGCGCAAACCATAAAACGAGCGTAAGTTATTAACATACTTACACCAAAGTTTATTTCTAATAAATTCAAATTTAATACTTAATTTCATATGCAGAAAATCAAGCGCCAAGGAAAAGCATTATTACTACAGTATGTTAGCTAGCGAAGAAGAGTTTTTTTTCTCCCTCTCACTTAATGTTCTAATCTTTTCCTCAGCGAGTTGTAGTGATCAAAAATTCCCCAGTTGCCCACACTCAAATGCAATTCAGGATACATTTTTCATGTACATTTAATTTTTAACTTTCGAATTTGGAACTATTATTTTCAAAGACCCGAATACCTGAGGCATGACTCTTACAGTGACTCACAGTATCATGATTCAGAGTTAGGAGTCGGGAGTCATTTGGTGACTGACTCCTTTGTGGTTATGATTATTTACCGACTTGCGAAAATGATCATAACGGACTAATTTTCCATATTTTCCCATCTACTTTTACTATTAAGTATATATACAGGGTCCACCAGAATTAAGTACCATATGGAGAAAGTTTTTATGAAAAATGCGTCAGAAATTTAGAGTGTTGCACTGCATCAGACAGTGCTAGAAGTAAGAAAAAGTTATTGCAAGGTTAAACGGTAGTTGAATCAAAAATTTATCATTATTTTATACATATTCGAAATGATCCAATCGTATAAACTGCTAAACTTCTAATAAAATTGTTTGTCTATATTTCAACGAATAAATTGCTCAAAATGAGCTCCGTTGGTATTAGTAACGTAACCCAGGCGATCGTAGAATTCCCGTCGTACATTATGAAAAGTATCAACAGGGATTGCAGCAACAGATCCGATAATAGACGCTTTCATTTGTTAAATTGTCTCAGGGCGAGGATCTTGAAAAACAACGGACTTCAGGTACCCCCATAACCGTCTACCGTCTGTCCCTGGTTTTCTCCTTATTCCGTTGACCAAGTTAATTAATAACAAATTTCGTATCGTATTAACAATGTTAGGATTAAATATTTAACATTTTCGCTTAGTATTCAATAGGGTTGCCGCGAACCTTCGAAAGCCCTCCCGTGGGTTCTCGCAGCCCTCCCGAGGATTCCCGCAGCCTTCCCGTGAGTTTCCTCAAGCCTAAAGTAGGTTCCCGCAGCCCTCTTGTAGTTTCTCGCAGCTCTCACGTAGTTTCCCGCAGCCCTACCTTGGGTTCCCGCAGCGCCCCCATGGGTTCCCGCAGCCTTACCGTAAGTTCCCGCAGCCCTCCCGTAGTTTCCCGCAGCCCTCCCGTGGGTTCCCGTAGCCTTACCGTGAATTCCCGCAGTCCTCTCATATTTTCCCGCAGCCCTTCCGTAGTTTCTCGCAGGCCTCCCGTGGGTTTCCACAGCCCTCCCGTGGGTCCCCGCAGGGCTTAATTAGGTTCCCGCAGCTCTCGCCTGGTTTTCCGCAGCCCTCCCNAAAAAGTTATTGCAAGGTTAAACGGTAGTTGAATCAAAAATTTATCATTATTTTATACATATTCGAAATGATCTAATCGTATAAACTGCTAAACTTCTAATAAAATTGTTTGTCTATATTTCAACGAATAAATTGCTCAAAATGAGCTCCGTTGGTATTAGTAACGTAACCCAGGCGATCGTAGAATTCCCGTCGTACATTATGAAAAGTATCAACAGGGATTGCAGCAACGGATCCGATAATAGACGCTTTCATTTGTTCAATTGTCTCAGGGCGAGGATCTTGAAAAACAACGGACTTCAGGTACCCCCATAACCGTCTACCGTCTGTCCCTGGTTTTCTCCTTATTCCGTTGACCAAGTTAATTAATAACAAATTTCGTATCGTATTAACAATGTTAGGATTAAATATTTAACATTTTCGCTTAGTATTCAATAGGGTTGCCGCGAAGCTTCGAAAGCCCTCCCGTGGGTTCTCGCAGCCCTCCCGAGGATTCCCGCAGCCTTCCCGTGAGTTCCCTCAAGCCTAAACTAGGTTCCCGCAGCCGTCTTGTAGTTTCTCGCAGCTCTCACGTAGTTTCCCGCAGCCCTACCTTGGGTTCCCGCAGCGCCCCCATGGGTTCCCGCAGCCCGCCCGTAGTTTCCCGCAGCCCTCCCGTGGGTTCCCGTAGCCTTTCCGTGAATTCCCGCAGTCCTCTCATATTTTCCCGCAGCCCTCCCGTGGGTTTCCGCAGCCCTTCCGTAGTTTCTCGCTGGCCTCCCGTGGGTTTCCACAGCCCTCCCGTGGGTCCCCGCAGGGCTCAATTAGGTTCCCGCAGTTCTCGCCTGGTTTTCCGCAGCCCTCCCGCAGTTTCCTGTAGCCCTCCCCTGGGTTCCCGCAGCCATCCCGTGAATTCCTGCAGCCCTCCCGTGAATTTCCGCAGCCCTCCATTAGTTTCCCGCAGCCCTCCCGTGGATTTCCGCAGCCCTCCCGTGAATTCCCGCAGCCATCCAATGGGTTCCCACAGCCCTCCCGTGGGTTCCCGCAGCCCTCCCATGGGTTCCCGCAGCCCTACCGTGGGTTCCCGCAGCCCTCCAGTTAATTCCCTCAGCCCTTCCGTGGGTTCCCGCAGCCCTCTAGTAGAATCCTGTCTCGAAGGTTACAGAACCTTGTACTTTATGAGGTACAAGATTCTGTACCCTTGGAGACAGGATTCTGTACATTTTCACCCGACTGAACAATGAACCTTTAAATATTCTTAAAATTAAAATATTTGCAAAATGTATCAATTAATTCATTTTCATCGATAAAATATAAATGAAAATTTTGTTTTTAATATTTCTATTTGATTTATAGTTTTGTAATTACCAACCATTTGTTTTTTAGTTGACAAATAATGATTCAAAAATAAAGTGATGTTATATAGAAATTAAAATACTTTTTTAAATTAATCAAATTATTTTTTACGATGTAATCATCTTAGTTCATACAAATTTTATTAAACTTTACCTCCAAGTGCGTAAACCTACTGATGGTATGAGCAGTTTGATGATTTAATTCAATTACCAAGCCAATGAGTCGAGATTAAACCAAGAGAAGATGATCTGATGAGCGTGATTTCGTTGTAATAAATGATTGAAATAAAACAAGTAATCTAATGTTTGATTGGGTTGTAGGTTGTTAGAGTACGCGCGCAAATCTCTGGAGAGACAAGAATGAAAGAGAGAAATAGGAACACCACATTTTTTTGGCATATGCTTTAACCCTTGTGCTTTCGCCATATGGTATTTAAATCTGGTGGACCCTGTATACAGTGAGTCCATTTGAAACCTCCCATAAACGATAAATCGAAACCATGGCGATTTCAATATTTGTCTTGTTTTGTGAGAAAAATTACATCCCAACAGTTGTAATCGGTCAGTGAACTCTCTAAATTCTGATTTCTTCTCTCATTCCTGTTTGATTTGTAATCATACTATATTTTCACCAACTGATCGCCGAATTTCACTGTAGTTACTGCGGAATTGTTATTTTTAGAAAATAACAAACTTCAAAAATGGGAGGTTTCAAATGGACCCACTGTATATTTTCTAATTTTGGATTGTCACACGCGATTTTACATAGTTTGTATTACATGACACATATTTATTTATTTTTATTTCATTAAGCAAATTTTTGTTATTCAAAGTCACCTCCCAAAATCAAGGAGTCATACTCATGGATCAGAAAGTCGGACTCCAAATGTTTAGAGATTCGGTGACTCTGACTCAGCTGTGAGTCATGGTGATGACTAGTTGAAACTTTCGAAGTTGACACTAGTGGAAACTTTCTTCTCGTCGAAAAATTTTGCTTTTGAATTTGATGCAGAGGGTTTTTTTCACAATATAGTCTGTTCGTTTAGTACATGGATGGAATCATCTCAGTTAATTAAACATAAGAAACAAATCAAATGCGCGGCTAGAAACATTAGTATAATATAAATAAGAAATAGTTCGGAGGGAATAAAATCCTAGCCAGTGTTAGCCGGTTAGTGGAAGAGAGGGACGCAAGGGAAAGTGGAGAAAGGTCACTTTCCATCCAACATATGCCCGGGGGTGGGGGAAGCGGCGACCTCGACGCTGGAAAAGAAAGTTTCGGCGGATGTAGGAATGGGTAGGTTGTTCGAATGAAGGGAAGTTACGGTTGCTGGACTGTCTGGCAACGCATGCGGGCTTCTCAGATTCGATATTCGATGAAGTAGCGGTGCTGGATTATCAGGACTTAAACGGGAAAAAGGGGAAATCTATGCTCACGCGCCTAGCCTGGGTTTAGGCTGTCTTATGGGAGTCACGGGTAAAATTGATTAAACACAAACAAAAAGTATTGGCTTCTCAAATTCGGACTTCGGGAAATATCGGTCGCTGGAGTGCTTGATGCTATGCGTGTCTACTTCTCAGATTTGAACTTCAATGAGGATGGTGGGACTTCCAAAAATCAGAAATAAAAATCAAGAGGAAATAGAAAGTGGAGAAAGAAAGTAACATGAGGTGTGGTATCAGGAGTGGGATAAAGGGGGAGGGGTTACAGAAAAACGACATGACCATGGATAGGGATAAAATTTTTTTGACATGACCTGTGGGCGACGAGCGGCGTTTGCTTTGTCATGGAATTAAAGTTTTAAACTTAATAATTTTGTTATGGGACTTACGCGGGAGTCTTACGACTCCTTGAAAACCTTGACAAATAAAGAAAGTTGTTCCGTGGATGCTGGTGGCACTCGCTTGACGGAAGAGGTGGGGGTCTTCGTCTTTTCCACGCGAAACTTGACCTCGAGTTTGAAGACTCAAGGTCAGCAGTAGCGAAAAAGCTTGCCATCTTCTGTTAGACGGAAGTGGTTCGGGGAATTGTCTAAGGGCAGGGTATGGTCAGAGGTCAAAGAATCACGGGATGTAAATATGAAAAAAAGGAATCCGAATTGACTGTCATGAGAGAAATATGCACGGGAATAGGGATGGGGAGACAGGATGGGGAGACAAAATCTAGCTTCTTTATACTCCTGGAAATCACAGATTTCCATAGGTATGAAGAAGCTAGATTTTGCAAAGCATGGGAACCAGACTTCAGACGCCTCAAGAGGGCGTCTGTCGTTTGCGCAGTATAAGAGAGGGACGCAAGGAAAAGTGGAGATAGGTCACTTTCCATCCAACACCAGGTTAAATATTATCTAGAAGGAAAGCAAATTTTCGAAAATATATAACATTTGCGAGAAAATTTTTTTTTTATTACTCCTATTTTATAACAAGCTGACCAACGAATTGCGGAAACAAAATCTTCTGTTCCACGGAATCTCCGAATCCATACAGTAAGACCCAACCACTATGGTAGCAAACTTCCTTCTCGCAAATGGCATAATGGCTAAGGTGGATATTGCTCACAGAATTGGCAAATTGTGTTCTGCTAATGAGAGACCTCATCCAATTAAGGCAAAATTTATTTTCACCAAGACAGATCCGACACGTTCTGTCTCAGGCCAAAAATGTTGGCATTCAAAGCTCCACAATCTATAACGGAAGATTTAACTGTCGAAACCAGGCTTGAAAAAAAGGCGTTCTGGGAAAAATCACTCAAACCCCCGAGTTCTATTTACCCTCAACTTTCGCCTATTCTTCATCAATGACGTTTTCGCTGTCCTCATCACCGCTTTCTACAAATTTTAGTTCCTTTCAACCACTAGCGCTAAATCAATTAGAAAAATTTTCTACAATCTTTTATCTCAATGTACTTAGTACAAGCAACGTTAGTTTTAACTTTTGGACAATTTCTTTCCTTTCAACCTACGTTTTTCTGTCCCTCTGAGACTATGTTTCACGGCGATTAGAAGTCCCCGTTCCTTTTCATAACAGAAACAGCAAAGATTTAGTGGTTAATAGAAACGGACGTAATTTGGTATCCTGAGCTTCAGAGTTGGAACTGCTAGTGGGAAATGGTTCCCTTCCAGGTGACGAAGTAGATAATTTCGCATTTATTAATAAGTCAAACGGAGGATGCAGCGTTAAATACCTACTTCTCATAACCCCTACCCTAGCAATGGAAGTCGCTTTTCTTGAGGTTCTCGATTGGACTGACTCGGATCATTTCCCGTTACTGTTTTCCTTAAAGGCACCGTATCGAGGCCCAACTACTCGAGTCAAACTTACGAAGCCAAAACTCGTTATCCCCGTTAAACAACCTGAACTTTATGAATTTGGTAAATCACTCACATTGAAAATAAGTAATTCCCCGATTGAACTCACCGAGGTGGACCTCTCTTGCAATTTTATATATTCTGCAATTGTTGACACTTGCAAAGACTTCAAGTTATTCAAATACCCGAAACCACAGGAACACCGCCCGAAATGATTTGATAATGATTGCAAAATGCTTAAATACAAAAAAATCGCTCGCTGAAGCTTTTACGCAGAAATACTTACAGTGGAATGATGAATCAGCTAGCCAAATAATACATTGATAGCAACAAAAAATACGCAAGTATAACTAACCAGAAGCAGGATAACTTCATTTCTCTAGTTTCTCTGCAACTGGACCAATCTTCCAACCCGTCCAAGTTTTGGAAAGCGGTAAAATACTTCGGACGAACCTCAGAACCCACAAATAACGTATCAGCAATTCAATGGCATCGGTATTTCAGCAGTGTGTTCAATCCCTAATACCTTAAATCGGTCAACTCCCCGTACTCCGAATGCGTAAATGTCATCGACCCAATCCTAGACAGGGCATTCAATGTTCTCGAGACACATATCGTCATGAAATCATTGAAATCTGGAAAAGCAGCTGGTGAAGATCTAATACCAAACAGTGTATGGAAGATAAGTTCGCCTGTCCTTTTGTTATACTTAACCAGCCTTTTCCAACTATATTTTGATTCAGGAAATGTCCCCGTTAAATGGTGCAATGCGTTAATTCGTCCGATACTTAAAAAGGGTTCAAGAGAAGTCCCGGGAATTATCGTCCTATCTTTCTACTCAGCAGCACACTCAAACTTTTTACTAAAATTTTAAATACTAGGCTGGTGGAGTAGATAACCAAACTCAACATCGCAGGTTTCCTGAAGGGAAGATCTTGCGTTGACCACGTTTTCACTCTCATGTCTATGGCACAGATCCAACTCCTCAAAGAAAAGGAATTATGTTTGCTTCGTTGATTTTTCTCAAGCATTTGATACTGCAAACCACAACCTCCTATGGAAAGTACTTAAAAACAGGGTTATCCACTAAATTCATCCGTGATTCAAATATATATACGATAATGCAGGTGCGAAGATTTCCACTTCTTACGGTTTAACGGAGAGAATAAAAATCATGAAAGGACTCCTTCAAGAAGTATTTGCAAGTTCCACTCTCTTTAACCTTTTCATAGAGGAATTGGTTAACATATTTGATAGATGTCTCCTTGCCGGCTTTCGACTGCATTCGAGATTTGTACATTTGCTTCTTCATGCGGACGATCTAGTTCTCGTTTTTCAGTCACGAAAACTCCTTCACAAGAAGATGAATCTCACTGCTAACTTCTTTAACTTACAAGGTCTCCAGGTCAATTTTTCTAAAACAAAAGTATTGGTGATACGGCGTTCTGGCAGGGTGAGAAAAGAAGATAAGTTGTCCTGGAANCTGGAAAGGTATCCAAGTGCAGATTACGAAATCTTATATGTACCTTGGCATAATTTTCCAATCGAATGGGTCGTTCAACCTCCACTCTAAATCGGTTATTGGGAAAGGTATTGTCGCACAAGGACTGTATTTTGCACACTAGGCAGGATGGAAACCCTCGACTTGCAAACCTCGAAATTACTCTTAAATTCCACTGTCAAATCAACCTTGTACGGCTCAAGGGTGTGGCGATCTCAACACACAAATGAAATAGTAAGGGTTCAACAGCAATACTTTAAGACACCTTCTCTCAGTATCACTCTCTCACTTTCTTTAAATACCCTCCGATATTTTGTTCGCTTAGAGACAGGCTGCCTTCCATTAAGCTTTGACGTATTCAGGTTTACTATTTCTTTATGGTTAAAACTTCTGTCGGCTAATGATTCGAACCTTCCTCTCAATGCGTATATAGAACTTCGAAAAACCTCGTATAGACATCCAATCGAAAAATACAGTTGGTGTTTGCAAAATATAGTTTTGCAAATACAGTTTTGGAAAGTAGGCTGAAATCTATAGATATGCAAGGTTTAGATGAAAGAGGCTTAGCGAAAGAGGTAAAATTTGTCCCGAAATTTCTACTCGCTGGGTACGAAGACCACTTGAGAAAACTTGACTTCAAATTCGCACAGCAATCCTACACTATTCCACACTATCATCAAATAAAATTCTCTGAAACCCCCGAACCATTTCTATTGAACAAAATTTTCTCTTCGATGGCGACATGCGTCCTACAAATTTGGCTAAATTCCAATTCTGTCTACAATAATGGAAAATGGTTTAACATGGAAAATTTTGAGGAGAAGCAATGCAAATACTGTGGAGAACAACTTTCTTTCTTTCTTGCTATTTGGGAATGCACCGGCACATCTCACATTCGGCTGAATAAGTTTGGAGGAATGCCAATGGATCCAATTCAACTTATCAAAGACGTCACAGAAGCTGCCACTGATTCAAACTTCACATTTTACTTATCACTTTTAATTTCAAATATTTTAAAACTTTTTCAGTAATTTTAACACTCAATTTTATTTTATTTAAATTTACTTATGCGCGTAATTTTATTGATAGGGCGATGGCCAACGTCAAATAAACTTATTGATTGATTACTTGTATTTTACGCTGGCAAACAAATTTGACCCAAAAATTTTCGTAGCTTGAGTGATAGAATTATACAATTTGAGATTGGACATTTAACATAATTGGAAATTTTGTATTAAATTTCCAATCATGATAAATCTCCAATCTCAAATTATGAATTAGTGTTCTCCATCACTCCCAGTTTGGCCGGAGTCAGAGTCATGACTCTGACTTTCTAAATGTTAGGAGTCGACTCTCGGAGTCATGACTCTGACTCCTTGAATTTTGGGAGTCGACTCTGCGTCAGAGTCAGACTCATGACTCTCCACTTCAAGGTCACATAATACAAAACCGGAAAATCGGGTAGGACAATCTGAAACTAAAATCTTTTATACGTTTAGTCAAGTTTCCTTGACAAGAAACTAAAATAGCCACTTTCATCAAGTTAAATCAATAATTCATAACTTTTTTTAAATATTTCTTTGTAAAAATAACTAACGAAATAATATTTGTATGTAAATTTTGTTTGCAGCTCTATTGCCATACCTTGGGTCTGGATGTCCACCAACATTTATGAAAAAAATTTGTAATTTTTAACAATTTACGACATATCTTGTAACCTGATGAAAGTTTATTTTATATTTTCTTTTTGTGAAGGAACCTTGCGTTAAGTGATAAAAGTAGGTGAGAAAAAAAAGAATAGTTCCATATGCCCATGTGCGCATGTTTCAGAAGAGTGATGACTCCCAAGTCTGGGAGTCGACTCCCAGAGTCATGTTAGACGGAAATGGGGATGGTGGGGATAGGGTATGGGAAATGGTTCGGGTAATTGTCTAAAGGCAGGGTTGGTCAGAGGTCAAACAATCACGGGACGTAAATTGGAAAAATGGGATTCCTAATAAACCGTCTTGGGAGAGATGTTGACGGGACGAGGGCTGGGGAGACATATACGCCCTCCTGGAAATCGCAGATTTCCAGGAGTGGGAAGAAGCTGAATTTTGTAAGGCATGGGAACCAGACTTCAGGCGCCTCGAGAGGGCGTCTGTCGTCTGGACAGTGGGAGAGAGGGACGCAAGGAAAAGTGGAGAAAGGTCACTTTCTTTCCAACAGTCATGACTGATTCCCAAAAACCCTTGGAGTCAGAGTCATCAAATGACTCCCGACTCCCAACAACCCTGGGAGTCAGAGTCATGAGGGTGAGAGTCAGCGTCAGAGTCATGGAGAACACTATTATGAATTAGATTACGCTTTGAATGTGCCTAGATATGTTGCATGCTTCTTGGGAACATCATGAGACAACCCTTTCTTTATCAATAGTTCAGGTTTTCCTCCGAAAAAAAGAAAAAGTTAAACAAAAAATGAATACTTCGTTGAAACTGAAGCGTTGTATAGACATTTTTCACAATTGCTGCCGCCCTGGTTTCCCGCGCTTAAGCTACACTTTACCATGAGGGGGAAACTAATGCGTTTTATGATACGCCTGTTGTATACTTTGCTTTTTTCGTGCTTTGCCACTAAAATTGTCATAGGGAAGAAGAGAGAATCAATTTATACTTTCTCAGTGTTGTTTGGTTGTTGTTTCGACAACAACCAGACAAAGTAAAAATGTTGTATACTTTATTTAGTTGATGTGTTGCCTTTGCGTTTTAAAAAGTTGAAAAAAAAATAAAAAATTTTTAAACCTTTGTGACATGCCAACAGAGATGAAAAAATTCAAATAACAATTGTTTTGATTCCAAAATACAACCTTTTTCTTCCGAAAAGTTGACACTGCTTCAACTTTTTCGAAAGACAACGATGACGCAAAGACAAAACAAACATTTCTAAAAAGTCCGTTATTTACTTTCTCCTAGCAATTCTCGTGACGACGAGCAAAGAAAGCAAAGAGAAAAAATCATCCGACAACGAATGGACAAAGTATATATTGAAAAAATAACGAACGGAGTAAGCGATGGCGTAGCAACGACAACGAACAAATAAAGTATACAACAGGCGATAGTGTTATTATGAAATGTCTATAAGAGAAGTTGAATGGTTCCAATTAAATTTATCGAAGTTGAATAATATTATGTTAGCAACATTGACTGATCGTTTTCAAAAACACATTAAATATTTGGGATGCCCCGAATATTCGAAAATTCGAATATTCGAAACTATTCGGATACTTTTACGAATATTAGTATTCGTAATATTTAAAAAATGATATTCGCAAACTATTCAAATACATTTTCGAATATTTTTAAAATTGAAAGTATTTTTCAATACGGAAATAACTAAGGAAATTTTGACTGTGCCTCATCTTTAATTGTCTAAATAATCTAAAATTAAAATTCATTGGTTGTGCAAGATGCTTCGAAAAGCCTAGAGAAGTCTAGATCTTTCACTTTTACTCAAAATATAATACTTTAAAGTTACGATTGAGGAAGGTTAACAATTCGACATGCTCAGGAAAAGTCTGGAACGGTTATCTTCGTCTATAAACCCTTCTTCAGAGAATAATCGTTCACCGAAAACTGTGTTGGCAGGAACTGATAAATACTTCCGCACTAATAGAGTCATGTTTAGAAAGGTCGAGTGGTTGTGTTTCCACCATTAAAATCGACTCTTACCTGTCAACATTTCGTATAACAGTATAAGACCTGATTTCACTTGTAAAGATTACTTGTTGGGATGAAGTGACATGTTATTGTCGTGATATTTTGCGCTTAATTTTTTTTTCAAATTCCTGCGAAATTTTTTCAAAATGAATTATGAGTCTCGTTGGTGTCAAGAGGATTTTGGATATTACTTGTAGACAGATTTCCTGCAGTCGGAATTTTGAGATGCTTTTTATAGTTTTTAGACATTTCTGCCACCAGATGAGCCACCAAATCTTTATGGGTTTCTGCTTCGGTAAAAGACAACTTGTAACACGGAACAAAGAATGTAGCGCATGTGTAGTTTAAATTTTTGAATAAATTTTTAAACCTATTACGCTAACTTTGAGAGTTTCTTTCAGATTTCCTACTCCAAAATGCTTAGTGTGATCCTTTTCCAAATAATTTGTGAGAGTCATAAGACGTGGAAGTACTTCTGAAATTACTGATTCTGACTCACTGATGATTTTTGTTATTTCTTCAAAAGGTTGAAGAAGAGAATGTACTCCTTCCAGTAAATACCACTGATTTTGGGTCAAATTCAAAATCCTTTGCCTCTTGCGCTGAGAATTTTGTGATGGCATCTTTTTGTTTCAAAATACGATTTAGCATGTAATAGCACGAGTTCCAACCTGTAGGAATATCTTGCACAAGCTTCTTTACTTCCAAATTAAATTCTTTCTGTATATCTCAAAGTATATTAGCTTTTGAGGGGGCTAATTGAACAAGCTGTTTAAGACGAGTCGAAAGACGCCCAACACGCATGTGCTTTTGAATATTTGGCGAATATTCGTCCGAACTATTCGTATTCGATTTCATTTCGAATACTTAATTTTCAGATTTATTTTATTGTCTAAAAGAAAACCTTTTGATATTGTACAAAACTGAGCTCTGTTGAGCTCTACCAAAATACTGAATAATACTGAATACCTTGGTCAAAATTGTAACGCTTTATAAGTCATAGTACGGACTTTCAGCAACTCCAACTTGGGTTAAATTTAACTTTAATAGATGTAAATTATCAACAAAAACTTTTGTTGGAAAAGTTAAAAATACAAGTATAAAAATACAGCTAATAAACAATAAAAATGAAAATAATTTCCTTCCGAGATAATCCTATTAATTAACACAATTAAATGAACTAAAATAAAAATATAATAAATATTAACTAACAACGAATTATGAATTAACATAATTACTAATTAAATAATAATAACATAAAAAATATAAATGACAAAATACAAACTATTTTGTCTCTCTTACAATATCAATAAATAAACTACTTTGCGTTTAATTTTATTTCTATACAAATATTATTCTAATTTCGCAATTTACAACGTAATAGAACGTTAAAATGGCTTCCTCTTGCTATTTCTATTCGATAGACACTCCACATGCAAATTCTTCGAAGTTTCGATCTTCGAGTTTTTTTTTGTTCCCTTCGATCTTCGATCAAAGGGGAGAAATGCCCTTCGCAACACCTCTAGTAATTTACTAAAAGTCAACACAAAAGGATGATGTTTATCTGAAGCGAATTCATTTGATTCGGAATCATGATTCAATTTTACTTCTCAATAAATTATAAAATAACTAATAAATACATACAAAATGAATGCATTTTCAAAACCTGTGGATGATTAAATCTATAGCGTCATTTTCTAAAGTATACAATATATTATTATTTTTATACTGCTTGTCTCGGTAAATTACCATTTTGTATTAGAAATTAATTTTGCTATCAACATTTTGGAATTTTAAGAGAAGTTAATTTAAATAAAATTTAGTGTTTCCGCTCACATTTTGACATGTATTTCTTAAATTAAAGTAATTCAAAATACTAGTAGTTTTTGAGATTAAGTTCCAGAATTTTCATACCTGTTTCTAGAGTCCGGTATACTTCACTTTTTTCAATATTTTTTTTGATTGTTTGTAAACAAACTAATCAACAAACTATAAACATTTTGATTTCCAAGAATTTGAGATTCTGACAATATTTTCATCTAATGATTCTCCCAAGTAAAACTATTATTTTACATTAAATTTTAACCTTCAAACTGAATAGCAGCAATTTTATGATTATGTGCACCTCACCCACAATTTTTCGCTTTCAAAATTCAACGTTCAAATTCATAATTTCTTACAAGGAATTTCCTCAAATTCTCATTAAGCAATTTCACTGAGATTGCACCCAGCAATTCTTCGGCAATTATTGTTGAAAGGAATTGATATCCGCGATGAATTATTGCTGACAAATAATTATTGCTTTGATCTGGGCAAATTCCATCGCCTAGCAATAACATGGAAATTCACAAACTTTTAGAGGGACTTTCATTTTATTATGATAGAGTTCCCTTTTAATATTTGAACAAGTGCAGTGTTTTATGATTTTTTTAAGCAGCTGGCGCAAGCACTGTGTTTAATTTCAATTTTAATTTTACTAATTACATTTGGACAATAGACAGAAGACAAGCTGGGACAACACTTGCAGTATATTTTCTGACTGAAGATAAACAGGAACGCAGGAAATTGTAATTTGATCAGTGACACAAAACTTTAATAAATTTCTTATAAAATACATGTGAAAACATATTTTTCTCATCAGATATTGCTGGATAAAGCCATGGATAAGGAGACGTCGAGAGAAGGGAATTTGCTGAAGGAATTTCTACTTGAAAATCCAAACAGTTTCAGGAGATACCTAAGAATGTATGAGAGCGCATACAGAACGCTTCTACAAATGGTGACTCCTTTAATCATTAAGAAAAACACAAATTTTCGAAAGGCAATTACCCCGTCTGAAAAGTTGTCAGTTACGTTGCGAAATTTAGCAACAGGTATATGCAAAATATTTATTAGAATTTCGGATAGAATTTAGTTTCTTAGAAAGCTAAATAACTTTTAAAAAGGTGAATCTCAATGGTCATTGTTCACTCAATTCCGACTGGGACAAAGTAGAATTTCAAAATTCATTAGAGATGTTTGTCTAGCAATCTATGTTTCGTTAAAGAATATCTACCTAAAATTTCCAAGTTGTGAAGAAGATTGGGAATCAATTAGTGCTGGTTTTAACTCATGGAATTTTCCACATTGCATAGGGGCAATTGATGGCAAACATATTCAAATTGTTTGCCCTTTTAGAAGTGGTTCCACCTATTTTAATTACAAAGGATATTACAGTATTGTGCTAATGGCAGTTGTTTCTCACGATTTGAGATTCATTTATGTAGACGTAGGTACACCTGGAAGAATGAGTGATGGTGGGACTTGGTACAAATGCACCATAAACAAAGAGTTAATTCAAAAGTCTTTTCATTTGCCACCGCCAAGAAAAGATTTATTAATGGACAAACCGTTACCGTTTGTATTTGTTGGAGATGAGGCATTTCCTCTGAAAGAGAATCTGATGAGACCATTCCCAAGTCAATTATTGAATAACGACAGACGAATATTTAATTATCGGTAATTTAAAACATAATTATCTAGGAGTGAACCTTTCTTCACAACACTGACTGTTTTTAGATTAAGTCGGGCAAGACGAACATCTGAAAATGCTTTTGGTTTATTGGCCAACACATGGAGAATCCTGGGCTGCGTTTCACCACTTTGCAATCTGCACTTTTCAAACCCATTTTTTGAAAATTTTCAATATTTAGAGGAGCTGAGTGTTTCACCGTAGCACCACTGAGAAGTGAAAATTGAAAATGAAAAGTTAGATTTGAGGAGTAAAATTTAAAAAGTATCGCTACGGTAAAAATTGAAAAGCGTTTTACCACTTTTCACTTTTCGAATAAAACTTTGCTAAAAGTATAACTCCTCAAATAATATTGAAGATGGTATAGGGGGTTCTTCAAATTTAGAAAAGAATTCAATTATAAGGTAAGTTGTTTTTATTTAACAAATTAATAATAAAATGTTTATAAAATTAATAATTTATTACGAAATGATAATAATTTATGTTTTATTTATCATTTTTAGATGGACTTAATGGAATTGATTGTCCAGTGAAGATGAGGATGATGATGCACCACAAGGAAAGCTACCACGAACCAAACATTTTTGTCTCTTAGGGTTCCATTTTTGTGAGATTTACTGTAATTAGAATAAATACCTCGCTTGATTTCAACTACAGAATGATCTTGCATGAGAGAGTACTAATTGATTAGAAATATTTCAAGCAATGTAATTTTTTGGTGACCAATGCTAAGAAAACGAGAGAGCTTCCACGAATCAGGATGACAGTAGGGACAATTGATACCTGAATAGAGTCAAACCACTGCACTGGAATGGAGGTTGGTAACGTGAAACTTAGAAATTCATCCTGAAGTTTGAGCTATTTGGCTGACTTCCCTAATGAATATTTACTATCTGTTAGTATCTCGTATGCAAGTCAATTCTGTAATTGACGTCAAACGTCACATTTATGTAACATCATTGACTGCGAAAAAGTATTAAATTATGCGCATGTACCAAATATTACACAAAATAATATCTTTAAAAAAAATTAAAGGAGATCCTTCACTACATAGAGTTGACACATAATTACGGCCATTTGGACAAAAAATATTTTCAACTGCTTCTAAATCCATGTTGCTATAGGAACAAATTTATTTGTGTAAAAAGAGTTTATCAATTTTCTGAATTGAAGGAAAGTCGTGTTTTTGAACTTCTTTTTTTTGCTCCTTCAATTTTGAATTATTTCTTGTGTCATCTTACTTACTGGACCATTTGTTTAATTGGGAATCACTGGACTGAGCATTCCTGTCATCGAATCCTGTCGAAGCTGTTCCTTTACGGTCATCATCTTTACTACAAACCTTGTCAAAGTTGTCCATCAGAAGTAAAAAAAACTTTCCTAAAAATTTAAGCATACAAAATATTTTTGGGTACTCATCAACAACCTTCAACTTCCATAATCTCCTTGGCAACATCCAACATTACTTACAAAGCTAAGTCAATTATTTAACTTAGTATATGTTGGGTCCACCACAAGGTCTGAAAAATTGAGATACTATCACCACTTTTATATCTATCTAGGATTGCAGGGATTTGAAACAATTGTTTTACTCAGATCATTACAACTAGAAGCCTCATCCCAGTTGACCATCCTGTTTCAGAAGCTTTTGACATCATCTAACAATACTCTCAAAGCTAAGTCATTTAATAACTTAGTATATGTTGGGTCCTCTACACCTTTTCCCTTTTGAAAAAGTCTTTGAGATACTATCACAACATTAATTTTTATCTAGGATTTCAGGCTTCCGAAACCGTTCATTCATTTTGGCTACTTATTATTTGGACAAATCCGAAAAATTATTTTCGACTAAACTTTGGAGAATACTTTTCACCTTTACAAAAATTGTTTCCAAAAATTGGCTGAAAATGGCTTCCTCATCCTTAGGTTATACTAATCCTTCTAATCATCCTATCCCCTCCAAATCCTCCAAAAGAACCCTCTCTCGTAATCAATGGAAAGCCGCCAAACTGGCTGAAGTAAATAAAATTGGATTTGAAGATATACATAACTTGGATAATACTTCAAACCAAAATACTGCTGTCCAAAATCTGCAGAACCAAGTTGACCTAGAAGATATACCTTTCTCAATTCCTCCCGAATCTTCCTCTTTATGTGCTCAGGCAACCTCAATCAGTAAAAACAACCCACGTGAACTTGGATTGATTTGGCTCTCTTCAACCCTAGAATATGACCCTGAAAAATCAATATCGAAAATGACTTTGTGGGACCGATTTGAAGTATACAGAAAATCCTTAAATCTCAGAGCAATTACTCAAGTCACCCTAGCCAATTGGATCAAAATATGCTTTCCCCTTGTACTTTCTAAGCGAGGGCCAAGTGGTTCGAACGGACCACATTTCACAGGCATCAAATGGAAAGATGAAGATGTACGAAATACTCTTAACCTCGGATCTAAATTGACAACATTAAGAAGAGGTATCCCAACTCTCCGCAGGGTTCCAAGAGGTGCCCGATTTGCCCTTCGAACTGCCCTCACTAAATGTATAGACGAAGTAACTTACAATAACACTGAGGATTCCTGGGCAGAGCTTCTCATTTTTCCATTTGTCACTCTAAAAGTTCCACACTACGAGACTAAAGTAACCAATCTCACTTCTTGGGTCAAATCTAACATCGAAAATTGGAATTCAATTAAAATTGAAGCAGTGCCTCAAAAAATGACGGATATAGAATATTCTCCATCAAAAATTTGGAGAAAAGTTGAAGCCAAACTTGGCGATGGAGACATATCTGGAGCCATTCGTCTAATCACATCTGATGACGCTATCGCTCCAGACTGTCCAGAAACTCTATCAGCTTTAAGAAGCAAGCATCCACCTCATCCAACTCCCACTAATTTTCCTGACGATTCTGACTTTCTAAACCCTCTTTTGATTCTCGAAGAACCTGATATTTTGAAAGCTATTTCCTCCTTCAAACCCGGTTCAGCTGCAGGTTTAGATGGTCTTCGTCCACAAATTCTCAAGGACTTAATTAGTCAAACAGCAGCCAACTCAAAAGATTTATTAGAATCAATGAAGAAACTGTTAACATTGATGCTTTCTGGTAAAGTTCCTGAATGCGTTCGTCCAATTCTTTACGGAGGATCCTTAACTGCACTCATGAAAAAGACTGGAGGCATTCGTCCAATCGTGATAGGAAATACTTGGAGAAGACTAGCAGCTAAAATTATAACCAAGCGTTTTTCTGGTTCCCTCTCTCAAGACTTCCTTCCCAATCAACTTGGAGTAGGTGTCCAAGGTGGTGCAGAAGCCGGAGCTCATGCAGCTAGAACTTATTTCACCAATCTCCATGATTCTGTCAAAATCTTTGTCAAAATAGATTTTAAGAATGCTTTCAACGAAATCAGAAGAGATACGCTCTTGGAGAGAGTAAAGATCAGACTTCCCGCAATATATAACTTTGTTCACCAATGCTATCGTCTTCCAAGTGAAATCTTTTATGGAGAAACATCCATTCTCTCCGATCGAGGAGTTCAGCAAGGAGATCCGCTCGGACCTGCTCTTTTTTGTCTCGTCGTCCAACCCATAATTGAACAAATTGCCTCCGAATTTAATGTCTGGTATTTAGATGATTGCACCATCGCTGATTCTCCAACCAAAGTTTTTGAAGATTTAGAGAAAATTTTTCACTTAGCAAAAGAAGTTGGATTATCCCCAAATTTTTCTAAATGTGAAGCCACCATTCTTGGAAATTGTGAAGGGAGGGAACTCAAAAATATCATCTCTAATCTTGAACTAATAGTTCCGGGAATTCAAATGATGGAATTATCTAAAGCTTCTCTTCTTGGAACACCAATTTCAAACGAAGCGATTCGAGATTGCCTACAACAAAAAACTGATGCACTCAAAACTTTTGGAGAACGTCTTTTGAACATCTCCAAACATTCTGCTTTTTTCCTTCTTCAAAAATCCATTGCCATTCCGCGTTTAATCTTTTTTCTCCGAAGCTCCCCAACTTGGAAAGAAGTTGAGAGCCTTACTTTATACGATGATATGCTGAAGATTATTCTTGAAAACATAATTAACTCAAATCTCTCAGATCAAGCTTGGATTCAATCATCACTCCCTATCAGACAAGGCGGTTTTGGGATCAAACACGCAGTTGACATGGCGATTCCGTGCTTTCTCGCGTCATTCAACAGTGTTGAACCTTTAGTGTCTGCCTTGCTCCCTAACAATTTTCAAATCGACCCTTCTGTGAAGACTGCAGAAAACCTTTGGACCTTAAAATACTCTGAGAATCTCCCTGAATGTCCTTTAAGAAAATTCCAGAAAACTTGGGAAGAACCTCAATCTAAAAATCACTTCCACTTTATCCTTTCTACATGCTCCTCAGATGAAGACCTAGCGCGAATTCTTTCCTCTACCAATCAAGAAGCCGGCGCTTGGTTAGAGTCATTACCCTCCCCCCAACTTGGAACCCTTCTTTCTGATGAAGTTTTTAGAATTTCTTGCGCGATACGCCTTGGCTCTTTAATTTGTTCTGCTCACTTTTGTTCTTGTGGTTTAGAAGTTGAAGAAACAGGTCGTCATGGTCTTTCATGCAAGAAAGCCTCTGGAAGATTGGCAAGACACGACGGGATAAACGACATCATCCTCAGATCCCTTCGTTCAGCCGGATTTCCAAGCATTAGAGAACCTCCAGGTCTTTCAAGACAAGACGGAAAACACCCAGATGGAATGACACTCGTCCCCTGGTCTAGAGGAAAACCATTGGTCTGGGACTTCACTTGTGTGGATACATTCGCCCATTCATACATCTCATACACCAAACAAGACCCTGGTGCTGCCGCTATCATTGCTGAAGAGAGGAAGATTAAAAAATACAACTTTCTGCCAGAGAATAAATTCACTTTCGTTCCTATCGCTGTCGAGTCAAACGGAATATGGGGACCCAAAGGTCTGAACTTGATTAAGAAAATTGGCAATTACATTCAAATCGCTTCCGGAGAACCTCGTTCTACATCGTTTCTGATTCAGCGAATAAGTCTAGCTATTCAACGAGGAAACGCCACTTCCATTTTGGGCACTCTTCCAAAAGGAAAGCATTTGGAAGAAATTTTCTATCTTTAACTTGCTTTTCAATAGATCCACTTCTGTTCTTTTAATATTAATTTTCTGAACTTATTACTCAAAACGGTAAAAATTGAAAAGTCGAATTTGAAGAGTTAAGTGTTTGGTGGAACGCTCTTCATTTATACTTTTCAAATTTTGAAAAGTGAAAAGTAAATATTGAAACGTGATGACTGAAAAGTGGTGAAATGCAGCCCAGGTCTGCATTTCACATACCAATTTCTATACAACCTGATAGAGTAGATAAGATAGTTTTGGCCATTTGTGTGCTCCAAATTTTCTCCTCACGTCACAAAAGCTGCGATCCGGTTGTGTTTACATTGAAGACACTGTCTGGTACTGTTGTGGATGGCGAGTGGAGGTCAAACGAATTCAATAACTTGCAAATAATTCAAAGACTACAACCACAACGTTTGTCACAAAATGCTATTGACGTACCAGAAATAATTTTATAGAATATTTTAACTCATCAGGAAGTGTCGCATGGCGCCAAAAATTCAGTATTTAATGCTAGGATTTTTATATTTCAACCTTTAACTATTTTATTCGCTAGGACAAACTTTCTGGTACAAAATTCCCAATATTTCTAGGCTGAATAAATTGTTACCAAATTTTGGCACTCGTTGATGAAGTTTTTACGATTTTCAAGTGTCATTTGCTTTGCTAGAGCGGCACAGTACTTAAAGAAATAATCAGTTGAGTTTTCTTTCGGCTTATTTAAAACATCCAGACATTTTTTGAGGCAGCGAGAACGGACTACAGATAATATAGTTCGAATTGAGTTTTAATACGTATTTGTTAGAAAAGAAATTCAAACACGGAAAATTAAACTCACTTTCATTGTTGGAAAACACAACTGCCGCCTTTGCCGTCCTTTTCTGTTTCACTAAATTCGGACTTCCTGTAACACAAATATTGTGATATTTAGGAATAAGGCAACGGTCAAGGGATATCTCCTTACACTAACCCTTATCGTTTACATCGTCGAGATCGTTCGAAGTCACGCCATTCAGGATGTGACTTTGACAATTAGAGTCATCTTGCGATTCGAACTCTTCAGGGTTTCCAACGATGACTTGCGAGCTTGAGTCAAATTCGACAATACAATGTGATGCCACATCCAAGTCGTCCTGTAAAGCATACAACTTTGAAATCAAAATGAGCAAATCAAGGTACCATTTTTGTCATCTTCGAAAGTTGATGTTGTTTTTCTGCTTATCATAGACTCCTTGAGAAAGGAAAGGTTATTATAGAAAGCCCAGTTGGAATTTTCAGGCTCTTCTGCCCCATCCCCAGATTTGTTATTATTGAATTTTTTGAATTCACTTTGGAAACTGGTACGAAGTGATTTGAGCTTTCTTTCAAGTTCCGAAATTAATTCTGAAAAAAAAAACATATTTAGTGCGACTTATTTAGAAGTTTTTGTGTTTTTGAAACCATTTTTATGTAAATGAGTGATACCTGAAACCGTTTCCATTCAAATTTTCTTCTCGACTTGGTCGTCGCCGTCAGCAACACAAACAAACCCATTTAAGTTGAACCATTTCTCGAGCAATCGTTTCTTCTTAATAAAGTCTGGTATATTATCAAGATGAATATTAGGTTAGATGACTAACCAAACTTCAATGAAAGAGTTCAGCGGAGCAAAAATTAAGCATTTTAAGACATGTCACAATGAATCGTCATATATTTTGGGTAGTCTAAAAACATAAATAGGCTCCTTCAGAGTTAATTAATATCTCACTTCGAAATCAGAACATTGACATACTGAACTCTGTCCCATATGTCATCCGGGCTTCAACTAAATCACATACTTGGGGTTCACTCTATATTTCTACACACAAACTGAACTCAACAGTGTATCAATCCGTATTATTCAAGATAATAATCATGATAATTATTATCAATAATAATAATTGTAAGTTAAAATTACTGAAAACCACTCTATTGATCAACGTGTAGACCTCTTAAATCAAGGTTTAATAATTGACTGATTTTATTATACAAAATATAAAATAGAACAAGGGTATTATGAATCATATTGTTACAAATCAGTAACTTGTAACTAATAATAGTTAGTTTTTTTCTTTTTCTTTTTCTTTTAAAATAATTTATGTAGGATTATTTGTCTTTTGTTAAAATATACCTTTTTGTATCTTACCTTTTTGTTTTGTAGAATTAGTAGATTATTATTCTTTTGTTTTATAATAATAATAGAATATTGTGCACCAAGCACGCTAGTATTACTGAGTATAAAAACCCAGGATTTTAGGTTAGAATTACCAGTCCAATTCTAGATCTAGCTTGAGTAGCTTAATTTAAAACCTTGAGTAGGAAATTGGGAAGACCAATAAGAAAATTGGTTAAATAACTATTGTTCTAAAAATTTAGAGTTTTTGTTGGTAATTATTAAATAAATAAAAAACTATTTATCAATTTTTGGTTTTGTGTAATTTTATTAAATAGGGTTTTCTTTTATTTAAAAATTAATAATTGATAGACTTTTTTTTGATGCTGTCAGGTTGTCAGGCAAGTAAAGCCAGGACTGTTCAGATTTAGAGTTTAAAGTTTATTGGTGGGAAAAACCACAATTTAAAAAAAATCAGAAAGTTTGAATAAATTTAATTTAAAGTTTAAATCAATTAATTAGTTGTGAAAGTTAGAGTTGTGAAATTTTGGGAATTTCGTCCAGCTTAACCAAGGTAAGTTGGTCGATTTAAACTAGACTCACAACAATAGGTGGAGATTTCTTAATTTTTGTTTAAATTTTCGAGTTTTTTAAATTTAAGCATTAACGTTTTCGCAAAATCTTGCAGGCTAAGCTGTGTGCTTTACAAAACTTTGTTTTGAACGCTTTGTGCATAGTAAAGTTTGTCTTTACCGGCTTTGTGCCTAGGAAAACTTTGTGTTTTTCAGTTTGTTGAGTTTTGTACCAACAAAACAACTTCAAGTACGCATAATGGCGGAAGTAGAAGTTATGGAAAAGATAGACTATAAGTTTGTACTTAGGTCAATTCCTAAATTTGATGGAAATTCGGACGTGGATTTGTTCTGCGCTCGATGTGACGCAGTTTGTGCAGCAGCATCTGTTGATAACGGATGGCTGATTTTAAATTTTCACCAGATAATCGAAGGAGAAGTCCTAGATTGGTGGAAATTCAATCAAATTAAGTTCATTCGAGAGCTGACAGCCACAAATAAATTAGTAAAGTGGACTGAGCTCAAAACTGAACTGAAAAAATTTTACGAACCAGAGTCTGTTCGAAAAGAGGCTAAACAAGCCTCCAGTCGTATTCTATTCGTAGAATGCAAATCGGCTGGAGAATATGTCTCTAAGAAATTGGGTTATTTCGGGATTATAGATCCCCGAATGAGTACTCAGAAGCAGGTGGATAAATTGATTAAGGGATTGCCCTTATCAATTCGAAATATAATGCACTGCTCTGAGCCCAAAGATGTAAATGAGTTTCTTCATAAGTTGAGAAAAATGGAGAAACCAGAGACATATCAGAGGCCTCTACCGAAGGCAGAAAGTAGTTTTCGTCGTGGCAATCAAAGCCAAGAGACAAAAACAACTGGTACTGAAAAGTTAGTACCAAGTAATTCTCAGAGACAGCAGAACCCACGTTTTGAGCGGGGGAGATGCTATAAATGCAGACAAACAGGGCATTTTATAAAAGACTGTCCTGAGAATACGAGAGTAGTCGATAAGAGTTCGACCGCTGTTTATGGAGTTTTTGGGGAAACGACCCAAAACCCTACTATTCCAAAAAACGAATAGAGTGGGCTAGGGGACTGTCCAAAAACCTCAAAAGTAATGTCAAAAGTGGTAACATAAATAATTGTTTTATGTTGAAAGCCACAGAATTAAATAAAAATAGACATGTAAAAGACAACTTCACGTGTGTTGAAGGTGATTGGTTGCCTGTTACGTTCAGAAAGCGACGTATAGGGCCAAAAATCACAACTAAAGTTGTTTTTGGAAATAGTACTTTTGTAGTACGAGTTGATGAAGGTTCTAATATTTCGGTTATTGGACCTGTATTTTTACGAAAAATAAAAAAGTGTATACATAAAAGATATAAAGTAGAACCGTTGTGTGTGTCTACAGCATCAGGGAGAGTTACCCTCTCCGATTATGTGGAATTAATATTTTCTCATAATGATGAAAAAAATGTTTGGGGTTTCTATGTGATGCCCAAGCTTCCAGAACCCTTGTTGTTAGGGACAGACTGGACGACTAGAAACATGGTTGAGAAAAATGACAGTCAGAAGGCTGGAAAGAAGGAGGACTCGGGTGTGGAGGTTGAAAAATCAACTTCAAACCCAGAGACTTCTCAATTTTCAGAGGTACCTGTGTCACTCGACTATTTTTCTGAGTCAAATCCAAAGGTGTACAAGTGTTCGTTGGTAAACACTGTACAAATACCACCAAAGATGGCGGTAAGAGTCAAGGTAAAGATACCTGATATCTTATCCGGATCTGCGATTTTATGTCCAAATCGTGAGTTACAGTTTTCCAAAACTGTAATCCAACCATATGTCTATGCTGTCGTAGTCGACTATGAGACAGAGGTCTGGATTACAAATATTGGCGTTGGTCCAATTATGTTGAGGAAAAATACCACGATAGCTTCGGCGCAGTTATGCCCCGGAGGAGCAGACATTTTTCTCCTTAGCGAAAATTACCCAGTTGCTGCGGAGAGCGCCGAGCTCTCTAGGATTGAAGAATCTAAGCAAAAATTAGGGGTTAAATTTGGNCTGCGGAGAGCGCCGAGCTCTCTAGGATTGAAGAATCTAAGCAAAAATTAGGGGTTAAATTTGGAGAAAATTTGTCAGTATTTGAGCAGACTCAAATATTGAAAATCGTAGAAGAATTTTCTGATGTTTTTGTAACAGAGTAATCCCAAGTGGGAAAAACAAATTTGTTTAAACATAAACTTGAGACAGGGGATCAACTACCGATTAGGTCTCATCCCTACCGCGCATCTTTTGTAGAGCGTGGGAAAATCAAGGAAAAAGTTAGTGAACTCCTTGAAGCAGGGATTGTTGAAGAATCGAGCTCGCCTTGGGCAGCTCCAGTCGTATTAGTTCCTAAGAAAGGAGGTGGATATCGTTTATGTGTTGACTATAGGAAGTTAAACACTGTGACGAAGAAAAACGCATATCCTCTCCCTAGAATGGAAGATGCGATAGACAGATTAGGATCTGCGAAATTTTTCACAATGTTAGATCTTATTTCAGGCTTCTATCAGATAGAAGTTGATGAGAAAGATCAAGAAAAAACGGCGTTTGTTACGCCTGATGGTTTATACCAGTTTAAGAGATTACCGATGAGTTTATGTAACGCACCATCGAGTTTTCAGTACCTCATGGATGTGGTATTGTCAGGTTTAAAGTGGACTATGGTCCTAGTATACCTAGACGATATCATAGTATTTGGTAGAAACTTTAAGGAGCATCAGGAAAGGTTAAGATCTGTTCTTCAATGCCTTAAAAATGCTAATTTAACCTTAAAAACCAGTAAATGTAAATTTGCTGCGTCCAAAATTGAGTACTTAGGACACATAATTTCGAGTGAGGGAGTTGAGGTTGACCCTGGGAAAGTAACATCAGTTACAAAGTTTCCAGTGCCAACGACTCTAACTCACATTCGATCATTCGTTAATATGTGTGGGTATTATAGGCGATTTGTCAAAAATTTTGGCAAAATCGCAATGCCCTTCAATTTGTTGTTAAGAAAGGACCAACCCTTTTTGTGGGGAAGGGACCAACAAGAAGCTTTCGAGAAATTGAAACTAGCATTAGTTACTAGTCCAATTTTAGCCTATCCGTTAGAAAAAGCTGAAACAGAAATACACTGTGATAGTAGTGGCTATGGTTTAGGCGCCACTCTTGTACAGATACAAGATGGAATGCCGCGCGTAGTAGCCTACGCAAGCCGCTCTATGACTGACACAGAAAAGCGTTATACCGCTAGTGAGCAAGAGTGCCTAGCAGTTGTGTACGCTGTACAAAAGTTTAGACCCTATGTGTATGGGATTCACTATACTGTTTTTACTGACCACCATTCCTTAAAATGGCTGTTTTCAGTAAAAAACCCGCATGGTAGACTTGCGAGATGGTCGTTTGCTTTGCAAACACAGGATATGGTAATCCATCACCTTCCAGGGAAATTGGTCAATAATGTTGATCCATTGAGTCGATTCCCAGTAGGACCTCCTGAATCAATGGATTCATCAGAAGTTCTAACCCTTAAGGGTATAAGNGAAGTTCTAACCCTTGAGGGTATAAACTTTAGAGAAAAACAGTTGGAAGATCCCTGGGTGGGAAAAATCCTAAAATATATAGAAAGTGCTGAGAATAGACACTCAGGCGACCAAAATATATTTCCTTTGCCGGTTCCTCACATGGAAGATTTGTGTCCAAAACGGAATTTTGTATTTCGCTTGTTATGAACCAGAAGGCAGGTCATGGAGATTAGTTATTCCAAAAGAACTTCGTCGAGAAATTCTTGAAAACATACACACCGCTGAGTTCGGTGGTCATTTGGGTATGACTAGGACATGGGCGACAGTAATATCTATCGAGATACCAGTAGGTTTGTGCTAGGCTGCGCCAAATGTCAAATTCATAGAGTTCGCAGAAGTCCTGGACAAGGACTAATGCAAGACTTTGAAGAAGTCAGTATTCCCTACGAAAGAGTGGGAATTGANGCTGCGCCAAATGTCAAATTCATAGAGTTCGCAGAAGTCCTGGACAAGGACTAATGCAAGACTTTGAAGAAGTCAGTATTCCCTACGAAAGAGTGGGAATTGACTTCATAGGTCCGTTTACGACCTCTATGAAAAATGGCAACAAGTATGCTTTGATTTTTGTTGACCATTTCAGTCGCTATGTGGAGTCAGTAGCAGTTCCTGCGGCTACGGCTGAAAGTGTCGTAGAAGCAATAAAAGAAAAGATTTTGTTGCGACACTCAATGCCTAAGGAATTTGTTACTGACAGAGGGCGCCAGTTTATATCTAGGCTTGCTAAGGAAGCGAGCGAAAAATCTAGATATAAGTTAAGATTTACGGCACCTTATCATCCACAGAGTAATGGAGTTACAGAAAGATGTAACCAAACTCTGAAAAAAAATAGTGGCTAAATTTATAAGTCAAGACCAAAAAGATTGGGACTTTTGTCTAGCGTCAGCAACTTTTGCATATAATGCAACGAAAAATGAGTCTACAGGTTTTTCGCCATTTTATTTAGTATATGGGCGTGAACCTAGACTACCGATTGACTTAGATCTCCCGCTTCCTTCTGAACCGGGCATCGAAAGAAATTTTCCAAAAGACTTGGGAAAAAATCGATTTGTTGCTAAACGCAATTCAAAGAAAGCTCATGATAAAGCAAAAGAACGCTTTGATAAAAAAAGGATTCCTATAAATTTTTCTGTTGGTGAAAAAGTTTTACGAATGCTTCCTGTAAGAAAAAAAGGCCTTACTAAAGCATTTTTGGCTCAGAAGATAGGACCTTATGAGATAATCGGACAGGTTGGTCCTGGCGATTGTAAAATTAAACTCGTCGATTCCAAAAAAAATCGATATATTATAGTGCATGTCAACGATTTAGTTCAATTCTATAGTGAATTTGAGTTAGTCTCAAATTCCCCAATGAAAAATATAAGTTCAAGACGTAGTTTGAGTCAGTCCTCAACTAGTTCGATGACGAATACTCTCAGTCAAATGACAGTCGGGAATAATATGCAAACCCGTAGTCATACTTCCAGCGGAAATAAAAATCCGCTGAAAATGCAAACAAGGACATTGGCAGGGATTAATAAGTTTAACCTGCCAACGGACAAAGTTAAAATAGCCAATGCCAGCGATTCTGAGTCAGTTTCAGGATCTATAAAAGGGAAAAGACGGAAGGTCAAAACCGTCAAATCGATTGGAAACTTTGCCCAGCAAACATCTCTTAGACGCTCTACAAGACCTTCCCGACCACCAAAGAAATTTGGCTGGTCTGATTCTGAGTGAATCCTCCCAAGTCTTAAATTTTTTTTTATTTGCTGCCTTTAACAAAAATTTGTTTCTCTTCGTGAGCATCATGGATGGTAAGTTTCATACAAATTATATGTTAAAATTATTCTATGTGAGTAAAACCAGAGTGGTAACCTATGAGTCAGGTTACCATAGTAATATGTGTTAAAAACACCTAATATTATTTATTTTATTTACAGGTATGGTACATAATATGGAATTGGGAAGTTCTCAAGAGGTTAATACAGCCAGGACTGCCGGTGCTACAATAACAGTCCGGAGNCATAATATGGAATTGGGAAGTTCTCAAGAGGTTAATACAGCCAGGACTGCCGGTGCTACAATAACAGTCCGGAGCAGTATGGAGAAAAAACAGGACGGAGTAGAGGAGCTGGGGACTCTCCAGAAATTGGGTACTTTTCTGGCTACAAGCAAAGGAAAAAAAATTCCTAAGATGTCACCATCCCTCACCACTATGACTCCACAGGAGAAAACTACGGTCATCAATGCTGGGGTTATTCGTAAGCCAACCCACGCAGCAAAGGTACCAACAACAATTGTCCCACCTGCTCGTCCTTTTCATAGACGTCCTTGGGATTTTTCATCAGTGGGGACACCAAAAATGGATGCACCATTCATCATTTGCAGCTCAGCCCAAAACTTATTGTCAGTGGTGAAGACCAGGGGGCCTATCCCAATACCGGGTGGCAAACATGCACCCCCAAGAAGAAATTTAAAATCAATGAATAGGAGGTGCTATTTGTGTAAGTTGAAAGGGCATGAGGCTCGAATGTGTTTGATTCAAAAACCCAACCCAAATACTAACAAATAGGAATTTGTTATTTTGTTTTTAGGGGGTATTGTTACAAATCAGTAACTTGTAACTAATAATAGTTAGTTTTTTTNGGAATTTGTTATTTTGTTTTTAGGGGGTATTGTTACAAATCAGTAACTTGTAACTAATAATAGTTAGTTTTTTTTCTTTTTCTTTTTCTTTTAAAATAATTTATGTAGGATTATTTGTCTTTTGTTAAAATATTATTAATTTATGTATATTCTTACCTTTTTCTTTTGTAGGATTAGTAGATTATTATTCTTTTGTTTTATAATAATAATAGAATATTGTGCACGAAGCACGCTAGTATTACTGAGTATAAAAACCCAGGATTTTAGGTTAGAATTACCAGTCCAATTCTAGATCTAGCTTGAGTAGCTTAATTTAAAACCTTGAGTAGGAAATTGGAAAGACCAATAAGAAAATTGGTTAAATAACTATTGTTCTAAAAATTTAGAGTTTTTGTTGGTAATTATTAAATAAATAAAAAACTATTTATCAATTTTTGGTTTTGTGTAATTTTATTAAATAGGGTTTTCTTTTATTTAAAAATTAATAATTGATAGACTTTTTTTTGGATGCTGTCAGGTTGTCAGGCAAGTAAAACCAGGACTGTTCAGATTTAGAGTTTAAAGTTTATTGGTGGGAAAAACCACAATTTAAAAAAAATCAGAAAGTTTGAATAAATTTAATTTAAAGTTTAAATCAATTAATTAGTTGTGAAAGTTAGAGTTGTGAAATTTTGGGAATTTCGACCAGCTTAACCAAGGTAAGTTGGTCGATTTAAACTAGACTCACAACAATACGTCAATGCTTGTGTCTTAAATGCCCAGCTTCTTATTTACAGGGTGTTTAACATTTTTTTGTACCCTAGAAAGCATGACGTCATTTTTTCACACTCTTTTGCTGGCAGCAGCATGGGGTGGGAGAAGCTACGATGAAATTGGAGAAAGAGGGTGCAAAAAAAGATTAAACACCCTGTATATTTTGACTCAACAGCCCAACTTTCCTGAGTGACTAGTCCAACTAGTGACTCAGAGTTTAAGCTCCATTTAGGATGAATTTAGAATTTTTTTTAAAAATCAACTGATAGTAATAAGTACTGCACATATGTATACATGGGTGGACTCGTGATTATCTTCATCTAACCCGGAATTGATTATTGTCTAACAATAATCAACCACGGGATCTTGCTTTCACAGCACTACAGTATGGAAGTGTTTGAAAGACGTTTCAAAAAAAAATTTGTATCAAGAAATGGATCATAAAACGACCGCTAAAAACATGGCGCGTAAACAGGTTTGAAATGACTACAAGCAATGACGGTTTGAAGCTCTGAATCGAAGACTGAAAAAAAAACGTTTAATCTGGATGACCCATATAATTTTTCTTATTTTTGGTAAAATCTTAAAACACGGCATGCACTGCCGTGGTATCTCATTGGTACCAAGCATTCCTGTGCGATGACTTTTTCAGGCCATCACCATTTGATGCGCAAAAAAAGCCTACGCGATGGTAAATTTGGGCCATCATCCTAGCAGAGGTGTCAAATTGATTTACCTATGTCTTCCCGTGAGTTCCCGCAGCCCACCCGTAAATTCCCGCAGCCCTCCCGTGCTTCCCCGCAATTCTCCCGTGTGTTCCCGCTGACCTCTCGTGGGTTCCCGACGCCATTTTGTGGATTCCCGCAACCCTCCCGTGGGTTTCCGCAACTTTCCCGTGGGTTCCCGCAGCCTTCCCGTGTAATCCCGCAGCTCCCCATGTGTTCCTGCATCCCTCTCTTGGGTTTCCGCAGCCCTCCCCTATAATCCCGCAGCCCTCCCATGGGTTCCCGCAGCCCTCTTTTGGGTAAGAATTTACTATCGTGGACCAGAAGGGATTTTGATCCCTCTCTCCCCAAAAATCCCCCCTACTCCCCTGATCACAAAAATATATTTTTTTCGAAGCGGAGTTCAAAAATAAAATTTAGAAAATTTTTTTCGAAATTTCAAAAAAAAATTTTTTTTCACCAAAATTTATTAAAATAATATATTCACTAAATTTGAGTATTTGTTAGGTTGTTAGGTTAGGTTGTTAGGTTGTATGTCAAATTTAGTGAATTTATTATTTTAATGAATTTTGGTGAAAAAAAATTTTTTTTTTTTCAAATTTCGATAAAAAATTTTCTAAATTTTCTTTTTGAAGTCCGCTTCGAAAAAAANTCCTGTGGATTACCGCAGCCCCACGTGTGTTCCCGCATCCCTCCCGAGGATTCCCGCAGCTCTCCTATGGATTCCCGCAGCCCTGCCATGAATTCCCGCAACCATCCTGTGGATTCCCACAGTCCCCCCGTTGGTTCCCGCAGCCCTCCAGTAGGTTTCGCAGCCCATCCGTGAATTCCCGCAGCCCTCCCGTGGGCTCCGCAGCTCTCCCGTGAGTTCCCGCAACCCTCCCGTGGTTTCCCGCAGCTCTCCAGTGGGTTCTCGCAACCCTCCGGTGGATTCCCGCAGCCCTCCCGTGGATTTCCACAGCACCGCGTGGGTGCCCGCAACCCTACCGTAGGTTCCCGCAGCTTTCCCGTGGATTCCCGCAGCCTTCCCATGGGTTCCAGCAGCCTTCCCGTGGGTTCTCGCAGCTTTTCCATGGGTTCTCGCAGGTTTCTCGTGGATTTCCGCAGCCCTCCCGAGGGTTCATTCAGCCCTCTCGTGGGTTCCCGCTGCTCTCCCGTGGGTTCCCGCAGCCATCCTGTGAGTTCCCACAGCCCTCCCGTGAGTCTCTGCAGCCCACTCGTGGATTCCCGCAGCTTTCCCGTGGATTGGCGCAGGTCTCCCGTGGATTGCCGCAGCCCTCCCGTAGATTGCCGCAGTCTATTTGCCTTATTTCCTCTATATTTGCAGGTAACAAGAGGCAACGTTGCAAGTGGTGGTAAAAACAGGCCATCGCGTAGGNCCTTATTTCCTCTATATTTGCAGGTAACAAGAGGCAACGTTGCAAGTGGTGGTAAAAACAGGCCATCGCGTAGGCTATTATAGGCGGGAAAATGACAACACAGCAGCTTATGTAACTTTCGCGGTTCTCTGAATTAAAAAAAAAATCTATGTCACATAAGTAGCCATGAATGATGTTTTTACCCCAAGTAAGCGATTTTGGACAAACTCGTTTAATGCTAGATATATCCGGAATCTTTTTGTGTCGACTTTTGCAATTTTAAGATTGATGGTAAAAACAGGCCATCGCGTAGTGCATGGCGTGTTAAGAAAAAAAGCTCCAATTTTCCAAACGGCCACACCGGAACCGGAAGTGTAATAATATAAACTGTATTTAACTTTAATGTCACTATAGCTACATGATTATCCTAGATTACAATCAAACTTTTATACACTAATCAAAACTTCATTGAGACTACACCCTATACAATTCCTTCAGCAATTCGATAGTAAAAATCTAATATTCATGAAAGACAATGCACCAGCACCGAGCAAAGACAACGATGTAAGCTATAAGCTATAAACTATAAACTATTTCTCCAAGCTATAAGCTAATAACATCCAAAGACGTGCCAACGATATTCCCTTGACTGTAAGGCAATTTAAAATCGTTGATGAATACACGGTGTTTAATCTTTTTTTGCACCCTAGAAAGCATGCTTTCATATGACGTCATTTTTTTATGTCGTCAAGTATTATTTATTGATGGACAAATTCAATTCTCCTTATTAGATTTACAAACTTACAATTAGTTTCCTAAAGCATCAATGCAAGTTCGAAGCCTTCGACGAACAGAGCGACATAAGGTATCACAATACCCGTTGTTAATTTCTTCAAATGCTTCACAAATAGCATTTTGTAGTGAGTACAAGTTTGAGTAGTACAAAATTGTCAATAATCCCAATGGAATCCTTGTTTGATTAAACCATTTTTTGTCTTTGTGAATAACAAAATCAAACTCTTCGTTTTAATTTAAACCATTTTTTTGTCTTTGTGAATAACAAAATCAAACCCTTCGTTTTAATTTAAGATTCAACAAAACGTCTAAAATTAGATTTAGTCATACTAAAAGCTATCTCCATCACCCACCTGGTATGCGCAACAGGAATGAAGGAGGCAACAAAATTCAAGAAATTTATTCTCTAGCGTTCGGGTCAAGTTCTCTTTCTAGCCGGGCCATAGAATGGGAGAAGCAACGATGAAAGCGGAGAAAGAGTGTGCATAAAAACTTTAAACGCCCTGTACATACTCTTCGAATTTATACAGGAGTGAAACAATTTGACAAAACCCTGAAGATAAGAAACAAAATCATTTAGAAATGCGTCAAATTTGGACAAATCTTGACACCTGTATTAATGAAGGGTTAAGTTTATGAACTGATTTATGCAAAAGGTAATGTCACATTTGATTTGTTTAAGAATTTCTTAAGAGTTCGTTAAATTTTTGAAACAACGTTTTCAGATTTCATGTCACTTCGTACTAAATTTCTTCAGAATCTGATTAAATTTCTCATCGATTGTTAATACAGTCTATTCGTAGTTACTTCTGGTGAGAAATATTATTATTTTAAACATTGAATTTAAATGATTTCGTTCATAAAACAAAGTTCTAATAACTTTTGTACAAAAGATTGTAAATGGGATTGAAATAATTCGGTTTTTTTTTGCGTTTACCTTAGCTATAAATGACTCAATTTTAACTAGGTCTAATCATCTAAATTTAAAATTACGCTACTCAATCATACATTTTAATATTTTATCACTAATACTAAATTACCTCTTCATTTAACGTTTAAAAAATTCAATTGGGTTTCTAATTTCTGATGAAGCACGATGACATACATTGCTTAATTTTAAGGTCTCTGTTATATAAAAAAACTGAAAACCTTAACCTAATTTCAAACAGTATTTTGAAATTGAAAAAAAGAAGACATACACGCATATTTGGAGCAAGCCAATCAATAATGTCCTTGCTTCAACAAACTTAAATTACTTTAGTGATCACCCATGTACCTCGGTGACAAAAAAAACGCAAATTTCAATGGATAAAACAGCAACATAATTTCTTATGCAAAAAATACGGCCTTACTGACCAACTCTTGTAGCAATTTATAAATAAACTATTTATTTTCAAAAGAATGGGGGCCAAATTAATCCGCGGCTAATTTTGACATTTTTCTGGTACCAAATATGTATTTAAATCTCTGGCCAAGTGATATGAGTTCATTTCGTAAGGTAATTTACAATCAAAAAAATTTTTTTGTGGGACCAAATTAATCCGCAACTAATTTTGGTATTTTTCTGGTACTAAATTGTAAACGGGAAGAAACATGATCCAGTTTTAAACAATTTTTGTAAATAAAAAATTATGCTTCAAAGGAAAATTAACCCGGGATCGATAAAGGTAAGTAGGAAATCGTTGTTAAGATGTCAAGTTAATCTACAGGGTGCTAGAAAAGTCGATGGAGCATGGAGAAAGGTTTCCCATCCCAACCAAACCCCTAAATGATGATCCCACTGAATATTTAGAGTGTTGCACCACGCGCTAATGGGAATGAAATGAATTCAAACCTGTGTATTCTTGATCCTAACCGAATCCAGAATCCAGAGATTTGAAAATAAGAAGTGATGATAGGTTGATGGTCAATCAAACAATGAATCAATGTGTGCGTGTGTGAGATTAGCGTCAGAACAGAAAATAAAAGAGCTAAAATATTTGGGCGCGCAAATGTCTGGCGGGAATTTGAGCGAAGGAGAGTTTATTGAAAGACGAACACGACGCGTTCTTTTTTCTCCCGTCTTTTACTAGTAATACTCTCTCCATGCTCCATCGACTTTTCTAGCACCCTGTATTAGGACAAAAGATAAATTTTACAAGGCAGCATTTGACGAAAAACCCCTAATGCTGTGGAATTTAGGTTTTCTTTCATGCTCGCTACACCTTAAAATCAATCTCTTGTTCTTTTTTCAGCGTGAGATCAAGGTGTCGGGAGTGACGAATGTCATATAAGAATATCTATAATTAAAAAAAAAATAAAAATTTGTCAGCTAACTTCACGTCTATTATACACTACTTGTTTACCGGCCGACTCAAACCGATTTTGTGAAAGGCGGAGAAAGAATGCCCGGGTTTATTGGGCTGTCCTTGTACCTTCGCATCTACTTCACCTCGCTCAACAGAGAACCTGCCGACCCCTCTCTCTGCTACTCTACTATATTTTTATGACGATTGTCATCAAAGCTCGGCGTTTGACTATGGGCTCTGCTCGGGCTCGGGCTCTTTTGAAAAAAAGGTTTGGGCTCTGNGATATTCACACAAGAGCCCGTGTGAGCAAGAGCCCGAGCCCAGAACCGGGAGCCCAGACCGCCGAGCATTGATTGTCATTGTGTAGTTCTAAATTCATGGTTTGAGAGTAAAAACCAACTCAAGGAATGATCCCTGAGATCTATTCCATCTCACTCAACAGAGAACCTAACCACCCCCTCTCTGCCACTCTATGTATATTTGCTCGTTTGTTTTGCATTAACCTATACAGTAAACCTCGGATAAGCCGACCACGGTTACCACGGACCCTCGGTTACCACGAACCACTTGGTCCGGTCTGCACCCTGAGATAGGGAATTTGTGTATAAATGGAACGGCTAAGCCGAACTCGGTTAAGTCGAACCCTCGGCTACCACGAACGCTTTTCCGTGGTCCCAGTCCATAAGGCACATGCTTTTTTACCTCGGTTGATCATTTTTTAATGAATCTCCACTTTTTCGCTTACAAAATTTAACGAATAACTTCTTTTGAATGAGTTTTCAAACATTGAAATTCGACAGACAATGAACCAATGATATATTTTTAGTCATTTCTGGTCTCCACAACAACTTACTATTATAAAGTAATGGTAAATTAAAACTACCCCGGCTAAGACGAACAAATTATTCTCCAAGTTGTATGTTCGGCTTACGCTTAAGCCGAACCTCGGTTACCATGAATCATATTTTCCGGTCCTTTGATTTCCGCCTTATCCGAGGTTTACTGTATGTCTAATCAAAATATTCATACAATTAACTTCACTTCCATTATTTTTTAACTGTGTATCGCCTGCCCGAAGCCGTTTTTGGTGAAAGGCGGAGAAAGAAGGCCTGGATTAATTTGGCTAACCGAGTACTATCAGATTATAGAAAATTTACGGGAACAAAAAACTTCTTGAATGATAAAAAAATTGACAGAATTTAACGAAACTATAGTTGAAGTTTTACTTTCAATTTTACGAATCGAACATTTCCGAATTATTACTTACCCACCTGCCCCTTCAAACCTTTTTGAAGTGATTTCAAAAAGTTTAGTCGACACTTAAAAGCGTTTTACCCAGAAAGCGAAATAACGTTTGATAAGTTAGTATAAAAGGTCCATCAAAAAACAAACATGGCTGCCATGCTATATAGTTCTATATACCCCTTCATGGTATGGTAGTATTGTTCTCAGACGAAGATGGAGTTCGTGTCTCTATGTATATGGCGTCGAGTATGCCATGTAGTTCTGTATCCCTGTGAAGATGGTGTTTATGGTATGGTAGTGTTGTTTCTCAATGGAGATGGAGTTTATGTTTCTATGAATGTGGTGTGGAGTACATCTACTCGTTACCATGTTTTTTATTATTGTTGCCATGAAAAAAAGATGGCCGTTGTGANAGATAAAAAATTAATAAAATTCTAGATATTTTTGTTCTATACGACTGTGGCTGCTATGATGATGATGATGATGATGGCCGCCATTATATAATTCCATACACGTGTTGTGTTTGGTTTCAAGGTCATGCGAGTTTTTCCGCACCTATATTTTGTTTATATAATTTTTATTATATGACTTTTTAGAGTTTACGTTAATATTGGAAGAGTTTGTACTCTTAGGCATTTAGTGCACGTATTTTCCAGTTTCTTTTCCAATATCCCATCTCTCCCGCCATCTAATTTGCACCTGATGTACTACATGAACTTTTCTTGAAACAAACACGTTCCCATTCATGTTACTAGATGGCTCTCAGCATTCACTTTATTATTTACGGCTGAGGAATCAATACTCCACATGTTTTATACATTTCCCCGATGGTGAGCGTAAAGGTTTATTTATAAAATTTCAAAGTTCACAAGAAGAATTATTCCTGAGTTTCGAAAATATATTTTAATTTATTAACAAATTTTGCAAACTTTAATCTACAACAAAAACTGTGATATATACATTACGTATTCCCTAATCTCATTAGCTATAGTATACACTACTATCTGATGGTCTAGCTCCATGTACAATAAACAACCTATCGTCATCAGCGTTATAAGCAAAGGTTATGTAGGCATCCTCATGTGGGAGTTTGTGTGAAACCTTATATAAATTGGTTCCATACGTAATCTCCACAGTTTCAAATAATTTTGGTAGTACATTGGGATACCAGTTTGTAGTTCTAAGTGGATTTTTTGGGTCCTCTCTCATCTTTTCTTTAAGAGCTTTTAGAATATCTGAATAAGAGGCCTTTATTATAGAATTTATGGGTTTTGGATCTGTTATTTTGCTAGGGGGATGTCTAGATTCCCTGCATACGTCTACCTTTTCTATAGAAGCATGGATCCAGTCTTTATCCTTCCATTTATTACATACATCCAGCTCTTCGGTAAGAAGCATATGTTGGACTTCAAAGTCCCACTCTAATGATAGAGCCAGTGTTTTTTGAAATTGTACTCCTTCTTTCATTCTGTAGGGAATTGCTCGCACTAGACTAATGAGATTTTCAAACTCCGTTTCTCTTTTCACTTTTGATTGGTGTAGGGGGATTGTGTCCCAGTCCTCCTCTGTGTCCCATTCCACTTCGGGTTTGGGGATGATGTCAAATCTGAAAGCGAACTTGAAATAAAAAAAAATAACGGATGTCATGGCATAGGGAATGTTAAAAAAAGTTTAAGTTTAAAAAATGAGTAGAAGAAAATAAAATGGAAAGTTACGTGTGAAATAAATGTACTTACTTGGAAACTTTGCGCTTAATGACTCCATTTGACTTTCTACCTCTTTCTCTTCGTTTTGTACCAATCACATCTTCTATGGTGATTGTTTTCCCGCTGCAAAAAAACTTTTTTGT
>NIPM01000066.1:1202255-1214683 GCA_002738285.1 Holacanthella duospinosa | reverse complement strand
TCGCCAAATGCGTCTCCTCTCTCGAACCGACGGTTCGTTACGCTTTCATTATCAAGGTATAAATTCGAACAGCGCATTTTTCGAATAACTTTATGGCATGAAAAATATTTCATCCGATATCCTCTACGCGCGAACTACGTACTACTATTGTGGCTAAAGTAAGGCAGTGGGCGCAGATTGTAACACGTCAAAGTAACATGTGATTGTTAAGGTGCTTCGTAAGTTAGGTTGTTACGTTAGTTAGGTTTATTAGGTTGTAAGATTAGTTATGTTGCTTGGGTGTTAGGCCAGTTAGGTTGTTAGGTTAGTATTAGTATTGTTGTTAGGTCTAGCCAACTATAACTCTATCTGGCTGAAGTAAACACTGGGCGCTTGTTGTTACACGCCAGTGTAACACATATGCATGTTAAAATAAATCTGATTCTAACACCCTAACAATCGTGTGTTACAAAGGCTAAAATTGTTCAACTACTTAACAACAGTGTGTTACAAAGGTGTGTTACGGTGGAGTTACCGTTACGTGTTACGATGAGCGCCCATTGCATTACTCAAACCGTCTGTCTAGTTGTTACATTGCTCCATTTTAACATGCAGACGTGTTACAATCGAGTGTTATGGTGGCCTGTTACNTTTAACATGCAGACGTGTTACAATCGAGTGTTATGGTGGCCTGTTACGTTGACATGCTACAACTAGCGCCCACTGTCCTGCTATAGCCAATGTATTCAATTCTGGTGCAGAATTCGAATTAAATTGGCAACGTTTGAACTTCCCGGTTAGGACGCTGATCACGCATGGGAGTATTTCCAGAAGGTAGGGTAACACATCGCCTTATCGGTCTTTTTGTTCGAGGATGATTAGCACCCAGATTCTGACATCTGAGGATCTTATTCGCCATTTGTAGATTAGAAAATGCGATTGGTAACATAATGACGAAATATCATAGCTGTAGCTTCTAGTTCGTAATACTGTTTTATGCGATAGAAAAAACCTCCGGCAACAGTGCCGATCAGGCAGAGTGATTGGAGTTAAATAGTTTCGTTGCTTTTCACTGTATTGTGTTTAGTTGGTTATTTTCTTAACTAATTAGTAAATTGAATGTACTTGATTATTTAAGCGCATGAAATATACTCCATTTTAGCGCAGTTGAATAGGCATTTTGCATTTGTAAGTTGGGAGTTAATACTAGTATTCATAAACCTTGCTGTAACTTAGATGACCAAGGGGTTAATGCTAACATCGTCAAAAAGTCTAAAATCAAATCATTTAATGCTTCGATAAAACATTTTGCCCATGTCTGCACAAGTGTAAATTGATGTAACATTAACCAAAAATTGTGGGTATGTAAAAGCAAAGAGAAAACATTAGAAGAAGTCTTTCTCTACTTTCAAAATATTTAATTAGACGTTTAGCAGTAAAAATCCAAACACCTATTCCTTCTGTCTCATATATATTTTGATGTAAATATTAAGAAAGCCAAACCCAATGCCTGGTTAGCACTATTTTACGAGTATTCATGAACAATTATCTATAAATCTGCTTCTGCAGTTTTAGGCGCTGAAACTTAGGAACCGAATTTATCAAACGACAACAGGTAATACGCACTGAAGTCCAATATAATGGGCTGTAGCCTCAAAAGAGTGCCATGATCAAGAGCGTATGCGCATACTTTTCTAACACAGGGTAAATCCTTAGTTACACATTGCGTACGTACACAAACAGCAATTTATTAACTCTTTTGTATCTCCGATATTCCGCCTAGCTGTAAAATGTAAACGTACAGTGTAGCATTAAGCGTAGTACCCATCATAAGGGTAAAACCAAAAGCTAGGCAAAACACCAAGATTCAGGTAAAAAATGGTAAGTAACCAAAGCCAGGTAAGTATTTTGCTTTAGAATTTTACCGAGCGGTATCCATCATCTCTGCCCCGCCAAGCAAATAACAAAAAAAAATATTTTGCTCAGGAAAAATTTTACCGGGCTCGACGGTAAAAGCTTGTCAATTTTTTAAGGTGAAAAATCCCTATGCTCTTCTGTGTTGAGTAGTAAAATCGAGAAAAGAAGGAAGTGGAATGTCATTAAAACGCGATAACAGACCTCGATTGACCCTTTTTGCATTCCGCTTCCTTTTTTTTTGAACCATTTTCTACCTAATTTAATTAGCATAATTTGAATGGGCTTCAATACTCTTTTCACATTCCTCTTCTTTTTTTAGATTTATTAATTTTCGACCCTTCAAATCTTTTACCCTATTCCTAATTTTAATCAAGAAATGATGAATACCGTACGAGGTAAAACACACGTTTTCACTCGGCAAAATAAGTTTTGCTCGAAAAATTTTTTTTAGGTAAAAACGACTTTTTACTCGACGCCACATTTTGCGTTGGTCCCATGATGGAAATCACGCTTTAGGGGAAAGCCTAATTTTGGGCAAATAGAATTAGTTAACTCGACTCTAAATCCACTTCCCTAACTCCGCACTCTAATATGACTAATCTTAGCTAGTTGATTATATTTCAATTATTGACATAGTATTCAAGAACTTGGACCACAAACTTAACTGAAAGAATCATTTTGGTGAAAAAAATCTCAATTTGTTTGACTGAATCTGTTAGCTATACATTTACTAAAACATACAACAATNTCATTTTGGTGAAAAAAATCTCAATTTGTTTGACTGAATCTGTTAGCTATACATTTACTAAAACATACAACAATGAATTTGAAAGTTATTCAATCGATGATGACACTAATGAAATGGTTTTCTGCAGTCGTGCGATTGAGCTCGGCTTCATAGTGGCAGCCGGCATGTCGGTATAACATATTAAANTCATTTTGGTGAAAAAAATCTCAATTTGTTTGACTGAATCTGTTAGCTATACATTTACTAAAACATACAACAATCAATTTGAAAGTTATTCAATCGATGATGACACTAATGTAATGGTTTTCTGCAGTCGTGCGATTGAGCTCGGCTTCATAGTGGCAGCCGGCATGTCGGTATAACATATTAAANAAATGGTTTTCTGCAGTCGTGCGATTGAGCTCGGCTTCATAGTGGCAGCCGGCATGTCGGTATAACATATTAAATACACATATAGTTAAGATCGGAAGCGCCCAAAGCTATCGTTTCGATTGGTCCATAATTTTGAGAATTCTTTGAAAACTAAGCATAACAAAATGTGATAAACTCTACAAAATGATGAGGAAGAAACTATTACTTTTGTAGCATTGGATGCTCCTTGTTTCTAAAAATAACCACTAACTCAGAAAATGTCCATTATTAGAAGCTTTAACCGCCTCTTATAATTGTAAAGATTTACAATTAGCGGTTGTAGTTAACCGCGTTAACCATGATTATTTGAATTTTTGAGGCAGGAAAAATTATCCGTTGTTTTCCAAAAACGCTTAGCATCCCAAGTCTAAATAAGTCCCTCATTTATTTTTTGAGTTCAAACAAAAGAAGGCGTAAAAATACACTATAGAATTTTTGTCGCTTACTTGGAATCCTAATAGTATACACATGTACCATGGTGGAATATCTTCAACTCCATAAAGCAAATCATCTCCGTCATCTCCATCAAGTCCAAATTTCTCTATTTCAACTTCTGTGCCAACGTCTGTTGTCATGATGTTATCATTTGTCTTCTTTTCTCTCTTACAAGCATACTTCGCCTCGTCAGATGTCATTTCAATACCAGCGATACCCTAATTAAAAATATAAAATTATAGATCAGCGTCCTCTAACCATATCAAAATATAAAATTTTACACTATTTTTGGTATCCTGTGTGTCATATTGATTTCCACAATTGTCCATAGTTAATGCGCTACACGGAAATTTGAGATATAGTACCAATTCTCGTAAATAACGAATACTACTTACTCTTTTCTACCTTGATTGAAAAACCTATTTGATGACGGCGAGATGAATTCTGTGGAAAAAATCAAGACTCATTTAAATTTTCATTCTTACGCGTGTAACAGTCACATCTGGATGTAAAAAAATACCTGTGACACAATGGAATTTAGCCTTGACTAATACTCAGATATTACAATAGAGCCACATAATTGGAAAGATATAGGGGGATNCACAATGGAATTTAGCCTTGACTAATACTCAGATATTACAATAGAGCCACATAATTGGAAAGATATAGGGGGATCTAATATTGAATTTTATTAATTCTCCTTCAGATTATTATTTAGTTACTAAGATTTTCTCATTAAGTTTGATTTTTGAACACGAATATGCATTGTTAAGCATGTAGCTACGTACCTAAACCGACATAGTACATTTATAACCGGCAAAGACTTAAGATTTTTTTTTGGTTAAAGTTTGATGCATTCGATAGTGATGATGTGGTAGTTATTCATTTACCAAGCCCCTTTAAGATGAGTCATGTTGTATAAATTTAAAATTTAGTATGCAAACTAGGNCATTGTTAAGCATGTAGCTACGTACCTAAACCGACATAGTACATTTATAACCGGCAAAGACTTAAGATTTTTTTTGGTTAAAGTTTGATGCATTCGATAGTGATTATGTGGTAGTTATTCATTTACCAAGCCCCTTTAAGATGAGTCATGTTGTATAAATTTAAAATTTAGTATGCAAACTATTTTTTATACAACAATATTATACAAGCTTATATTACATTACAGAGGGTTATTTTTGTTTTACTTGACTAGCAAACTATTACTTCCCTTCCACGTGCAATAAAATTTTGAAATTTTTTACTCTCACTCTTTAAACACATTTTACATCCAGAAAATTTGTTGCTTTTTGACCAGTGGATCAAAATGCCATAGAAAATAGACTCCGAAATTGAAAATCGGGTTCGGGAGTTTTTCAGAAATGACAGCACCATGCGCCAGTTGGAAAAGTCAGGAACCTCCAAATCCACAGTGTCCAACTTCTCAACTCAATCGGAAACCGGCAAAATCACAAGCGTGTTGGACTTTCATCCCCAAAAGTTGTTCAAAAACGACATAATATTCGATAAGATTATCTAATTCGTGAAATTGGAGTTTTAACTGATAAAAAAAACCCACCGGGTCAGAATCAAATTCTAAAAAATTAAATGTATCACAGTAGTACACTGTCTGGAACACTATCCATAAAGATTTGATAAAAATGTTGAAAGCAAACCCTACGTATATGAGCTGAACCAATCTCACAACAAAAATCGGAACAGAAACAGCCTGAAGCTATATGAGGGTCATCTGACTCGTCAAATGTCCGAATATGTCGTAACAATCGAGGAAGCATTTTTATTTCTGCAAGACTAAGGAGGTATGAGCCTACACCATATCAACAAAACAGGACCCGGAATGTTTTTTTTACAAGAAAGGAAAGTCTGGTCATAGACTCATGGTTGTTGGTGCTATGACGGGTCGGGCGACTGTACCTTTGATCAAAATACCAGAGAAAGTCAAGATAATCTTCAAGTACTATATTGAACATGTTTTGAAAAATTTACTTGAAGAATCTGTGGCTTCATTCCATCTTGGCGAGCTGGACTATGTATTTGTGCATCTTCTCACAAACTCCTCATAAACTTCCCTACTACCATTACTTGATCTACTCCGGAGTGACAAACGCCCCAAAAAGCTTTTAATCTAAGCCATAAGATTACTTTCGAATGTTGGGGCACCACTCCGTAGCTGCCAGCTCAGCGGTCATCATGTTTCCTCACTGCAAGTCCTCCTCCCCACCTCTAAAAGCATTCAGTGAAGAGACAGTCGCCAAGAAGGTGCTTTTTACATAAATAAAATGTGTTGTTTTAGTATCTACACTAAGCCCTATCTATAAAAGTCAAATTCAACTTCTAAACTGACGCCGGGAGGTGTAATAAAACTAGTTTTACAACTGATTACTGTAATTTTTTATTGACAGTGACAGAGGGGTCGGTGGGCAATAGGAAAGGCGGTGGGAATTAGGGGGGCAGTGGGCAATAGGGAAGACCGGTGAGCAATAGGGAAGGCGGTGGGTGATAGAGAAGTCGGTGGGCAATAAAAAAGGCGGAAACGAGTAATGTGCACGCACAATGCACCGTACGCATATAATTGTTCAACGCGCATGCAAACATTTGTTTATCTGAAAGTTGTGATGTGTACGTAAATAACATAGCCAATGCGATGTCACTTTAGGATTTTGCAACATCGCATTTGAGTGATGTTGCAAACAGGTGATACNGTTGTGATGTGTACGTAAATAACATAGCCAATGCGATGTCACTTTAGGATTTTGCAACATCGCATTTGAGTGATGCAAACACCTACACAGGCAGTTGTACACGAGTTATACCATAAGTACAACCTTGCCAATTCTATTTTGAGAAAAGAGAACAAGAAAGTTTAAGGAATGTAACCTTCAGCTGATTTGAAATACATTGCTCTGTATTTGTAGAAAGAAACCTAACTCTCGTAAACATGTTTGTCTACCTAATGATCTCAATTCTTCAAGGTGTTTGCTATTTTGGCAAATTACAAAGATATTGCTGCAGTTTCCGCTTGCAAAATTTCTCCCATATAGCTTGAAACTTTCCAATTATAGAAAAACTATTCTTAGCTAGATATACCCTTTTTTTTATAAATGTTGATCCTTCAAAAATTGTGAAAGACAACAGGACACTGTGGAACTTGTTTATAAGATCGACCTTCGGAAAGCAAGGAAATTGTTTCTCTAGTTAGAGTTGTCTATAAACTGATCTACTGTCTTTCAATGCTGACGTTTGTCAACTTGCATATAAAAGTGACATACCGTCACTTATTACGGTTGTTAGACGCTTCTAACAAACCTACTGTCCTACGTGTGAACTTGACGTCGCATTTTACCTCTATAATATGACAAGTGTCAAGTATTCTTGTATTCGTAATCGTCACTACGGATAAATTTAGTAACCCTTAGTACGATTGGAGACATACTACTAGTGAGTATTTAAAAAAAAATTTAAATATAATATCAGCAGATTTCTTCTCTAGTTTTTCAAAGAAACAAGTCAGAATAAAAATTTTTTTAAAGTGCCGCATTGTTCCCTGTTGCAAAGATGGAATTGTTAAAGTGATGAATCTATTGTTAGCAATGGNGTCGCATTTTACCTCTATAATATGACAAGTGTCAAGTATTCTTGTATTCGTAATCGTCACTACGGATAAATTTAATAACCCTTAGTACGATTGGAGACACTACTAGTGAGTATTTAAAAAAAAATTTAAATATAATATCAGCAGATTTCTTCTCTAGTTTTTCAAAGAAACAAGTCAGAATAAAAAAATTTTTAAAGTGCCGCATTGTTCCCTGTTGCAAAGATGGAATTGTTAAAGTGATGAATCTATTGTTAGCAATGGCTTTATTAAATTTAATGTTAATGAATCACTATCTTAATCAAATATATAGCTACGTGTTACATCGAACTANGCTTTATTAAATTTAATGTTAATGAATCACTATCTTAATCAAATATATAGCTACGTGTTACATCGAACTATCAAAAAGCCTACACTGAATTGTTTTATGGCGTCTCTTACCTGTTTACTCTATTTTTCACTTTTGCGACAGCAGCGTAACGTAATTGCTTTAGTATTATGCTACTATTGAAGACTATTAGTGACCATGCTATTAATAGGGACCATCCCGCTATTCAAATTTGAGTACTGAGACCATGCTTACTAAATTGGACCATGATTCTTGTATAAGGAGCATGCCACTGTTGGGATTTAGCGTATGTTTTGTCTCTATTAGTACTGCCAAAATGACATTGTCATTATTGGCTATGCATATATTTGCACATCATTTTTTGTTTCTAACCTGTGGGACGAAAATAGTGGGATTGGGTTTGATAATGTTTCCACGAAGTGACCATGTTAGGATGCGTTAGGGAAATTTTCAGNCGAAAATAGTGGGATTGGGTTTGATAATGTTTCCACGAAGTGACCATGTTAGGATGCGTTAGGGAAATTTTCAGAGGTAAATTGGTATTGAAACAGGGAATGTGGAATGGGAAATATACTGTCTCACGAGAAGTGTCTCAAGGGAAGGAAAGTGGGGAGACAATGAGCAAAATCCTCGCTTCATTCTGAGAGAAATCCGTTATTTCTAAAAAAAAATGAGGCTATGATTTTTTTATAAATGAAAATTTGGTCATCTGTCAACACGATAGACGGAGACGTCTAAAGAAAATAGGAAAACCAGCGAATGATGAGAAAATTCATTTTTCCACTCGACGAATCTTTTGCATTAGATCTGTACATAACTAAAAATTCTTCCAAACAAAACTTTCGGAATGTATGGAGTTGACGAAGTTAATGTTAGTGACAACATGTTGAAATGTATGGAGTTGACAAGGTTTAAATTTAAGAAAGAAATACCAGTAATATTTCAAATTTTCAACATCTGCCCTACCATTAGAGCTATTGATTAAACATCTCTGCTTGTCGTTGTGAAACTGATAAATGGTTAAAGAATACCTTCGAAATTTTAAAAGCAGGTAGAAATAGCGAACACATAAGGTTTCGATATATTTTTAGGTATAGAGTTGGATGGATAAATAGATATCAGAACAGGGATTGATTAACCCGAAAATTGACTGATTGAGATAGGTAGTAGATAGATGGATATACAGGGACAGGCAATAACAACTGACAGGGGATACCCCACACTCCTACTCCTATCCTCAACCATAAATGGGCAAGGAATATCCCACTTCATAGATAATTTAATATCAATTAACATTTCATGTTGATTGATTTTTAGTGTAAAAAATGGTTTGTGAATAATTTAAGCCCAAATTACCAACCGCCTTCCCACTACTCACACTGTAGCCTTATTAGGGTGTTGTAAAAGATAATTCAATTAAAACAATTCGCAATATTGACAATTTGGTGTTTCGTTTTTCAGAACATTTGTTCATTGTTTATCCGTCATGCGAATACCAGTGGCCAGCTCGATCCCCGGACTTAAATTCACTCGATTACTTTTTTGAGGTTATATGAAGTCGACAATTTTTGATCCTCGCGCAATTAATATTCCTCAACTGAAGGATCGGATTCAGAACTTTGTTGATACTTTAAATAACAATCCGCAGATGCTACAGAACGTTAGAAGGCCATTTTATTACCGCCTTGGCTATTGCATTGAAATTGATGGGGGTCATTTCGAGCATATAATAAACTAACTTAGTGTACAGGCCAATTTTTAAAATTACCTCTAAATTCCAAAGGAAATCAATAAATTGTTTGCTCATTTGTGTAAGTTTGGGAGGGTGCTGGTAGGAGTGTGGGGTATCCCCTGTCAGTTGTTATTGCCTGTCCCTGTATAAGCTGAATAGAATCAAGAAATAGTTAAATGGATAACCAGATGACTAGATGAAAAGGTGGAAGTTATACTATTCCTGCAAATGTCGTCAAATGTTAACTANCCAAAGGAAATCAATAAATTGTTTGCTCATTTGTGTAAGTTTGGGAGGGTGCTGGTAGGAGTGTGGGGTATCCCATGTCAGTTGTTATTGCCTGTCCCTGTATAAGCTGAATAGAATCAAGAAATAGTTTAATGGATAACCAGATGACTAGATGAAAAGGTGGAAGTTATACTATTCCTGCAAATGTCGTCAAATGTTAACTANAAATGGATAACCAGATGACTAGATGAAAAGGTGGAAGTTATACTATTCCTGCAAATGTCGTCAAATGTTAACTACATTTTATTCTATTACAAATGGTTACCTAATGTATCACAAAATAACATTCAAATTTGAACTAATAAAATCAATATTTGTGAACTTTTTTTAACATGTAAATTTAAAAGAAATTTTAATATCACCACTAATGTCCTAGAGTTGGCAGAGTATATGTCGCTAAAAAATTTTGTACATTAAAATGTTTCGTGATTACTATATTGTTTGAATTGACCATTATCGGTGAGATTTGTATGTTGCTGGTTTATTAAAGATGAATTGTAATATATCTTGTTCAACAAATTGTCATCGTATGTTGGTGATATGGGAATCCATTTGAATAATTTTATCCTTCAAGCATAGTTATTAATATTTTTCAAACATCCTGATATTATATATAATGTGTTCCATACCTTTCAATAAACTTCATTCCCCAAGGGAAATCATATGTCAAATCTCTAACTTTTGAAGATGCTTCTTCTGCTGCTTTTCGTGCTGCTAAGCCACGCCCTTTGTCCGTTCCAGCTATTGTGTTGTCCAAAATAAACCCAGTTATACCGACTACGAACATACCAGTACTTAGTAGAATCTGCACTAAGGAATCAAAATCCGCGGATCCAGTTCGAATGGAGTTAGGATGTGAAACGGCCCATTGCGAAACTGCCTATAATAAGAAAAAACAAAACATAATATTGCCTAAATATTCACTCTTTACCTATATTAATTTTATCATCCTTCTTGGTGGTTCTTACGAGTATTTCACACCAACCTTCAAATTCGAAAGCCAAACCGCACTATATCTGTTCTACTAAACAACTGTTGATGCTGTTTACTAAAGAGCATACTCAAAACAAAATTTCAAATATTTGGTTTGATTTTCAAGTTGTAANAAAACAAAATTTCAAATATTTGGTTTGATTTTCAAGTTGTAAAATCATTATTCAAAGTTCATTTTGAAACTCTAATTAAATTAGTAACTAAACCGTGGTAATATTTCTATTGTTAAGGGTGTTTAACATAATATTTATGATAAACTTTGAAGAAACAGGAAGAACGAAGAAAGTTTTGTATAAAGAGCAGCTTCTGCGAAGTAATTATTGCTATCGAAAGCAATAAATGATATAAAATATTAATTATGTTTAAATCTTTGTATTAAGTCAAAATATAACCATGATATAAAATTTGTAGAACAAAATAAAAAACAAATTTCAGTAACCCTATGTGAAAAACGTGTTATCATTTGTTCGCAAATGTTGAACGTTTAGTTGTTGCAGATAATGTATCGTTTACAAATTCGTTATTATATATTTTAATGTATTTGGCTCCTCAATTTCTCCGTTGATTGCTTTATGATGGAATATTTTTTTTACCTATGCCCGTTAAGCTCGAAAACACTGTAAATTGTTTGCTACATTTTAAGACATAATTCTTAACTAGGCTTGTTAAATGACATTTGGTAGTGTTCTCAAATATACACATGGAACATTTTTGATCATCTTGATCTCGATTTGTATTGAAGAGAGAAAGTTTGTTTAGTAATAAAATGAATAAAAATTAGCTTAAGATTCTCCAAATTTTGTGCTGGTTTTAATAAGCATACGTTATTTTCAATGTTTCTCGAGTTATGTCAGATTTTTTCTTTTACAATAAAAAAATATCAATGAAGCTAAATAATTCAAATTCAAATGTGGCAAATAAGATTTGATAAATTAAAATATATTCAAATATAATACATTTATAATCTTATTTTGGTAACATATAGCTGTTGACACGTTTTACGTGTTATAAGACATTATGTAATCCATTTTATATTTTATAGAAGGTTGAAGCAGAGCCCCTTCATCCAAGAGATAGTCAAACAGACTACTATAGGAAACAATTCTTCCATTATAAGCATTGGACACATTAAAAAATATTAGCATCTTGTAACAATTCCATGTTTCATTATCGAATACTAAAAAAANATAAGCATTGGACACATTAAAAAATATTAGCATCTTGTAACAATTCCATGTTTCATTATCGAATACTAAAAAAAATTTAATTTAAAACTACGTTCATTTTTCAAACCGTTGGCTAAGTTTATTGAAAGTTCAGCAAGAAATATTTCTCAGTAGGCTTGTGCTTTTTAAGTCTACAGATAATTATTTAAAAGAAATTTGTTATAATGTTTATGAAGTGACAATACAGAGATGTCATATAACTAACGCATTTTATATTTGACTAGCCGACGCTCGCTTCGCTCGCACGGCTAGCGCTGCCGCGGGCATTCCATTAAGTAACGAAAGCAGATCAACAAAAAATGGTGTAGCAGATTTTGAACAAAGCAGGCAAGCAAACGAGGCAGCGACTGTTAGTTGAATGTCGTAATAAATGGTATCTGATATAGCAGTATAATAAATAAAATAAATCATGGTTGAGCCTTGAGCGTACTTGGGGTTTGTCAGCAAAGCCCTGTCCATGCCCAACGTTTGATCAGTAGATAGAGGCTAGTATTTAGTCTCCTTTAAAATGTAAATATGTAAAACAAAATTTATAATTTTTGGCTATTTACAAATAAAATCCTAATTCGTTTCTCAAAAATTTCTTTGTAAACGCAATTAACAGTAACCATCTACAAATTTACCTTGTCTGAGAGATTGTATAACTTTGACTTTAACGTTACTTTTACTAGGTCACCGTCGTTATCTTTATCTTTGCTTCGGCCGTGAATAAACACGACGAAGATAAATAAATACCAACATTTGACAAT